>JBBPLL010000236.1:0-41733 GCA_038089755.1 Leccinellum rugosiceps | reverse complement strand
GTGTGCTTGGTCACATGATCAGTGCCATCTTGGTAATCTATGAGTTATCTATGATGACTATGACCACTATGAGTACTATGATACTAGTATGGTTACTATGAACTATGGTACTATGAGTACTATGAATCACTAGTATGAATATACTATGACACTATGATAACTATGAAACTATGTATAACTATGAACCAACTATGAATGTACTATGTGTACTATGGAACTATGACAGCTATGGCAAAATCCTTGATTTGCTGATGAGGGGAAAATGATGTCTGTGATTTGTGCTGCCCCATGGGTGAGGTCTTGTGCACATGTGGCACAATCAGATCTGCAACAACTGTAAGGTGCCACAAATGGAAACCTGTATCAAGTTGTGCCCACAGTGTGTGTGGGGCTACTGCATCGATGAGTGCAATTACTGCGGCGAGTGCGGTCGGATGACGTTGTGTAACAATTGTGCAGAAGAAGACTGGTGTTTGTTTACGGGGCCGTACAGAAAATTGTGGGCAAGTGTCATGGCGAGTTCTGCTTATCACCCAAACCACCTTGTGGGAAGTGTGCAAAGCGCATCAATGTGCATATACTTTTTGCCGTTCTCAATGCATGATCGGAATTTTGAAGATGCAAAACTTGCGTAGACTCTGGCTCTGGCTGCGGTACTGGTATCATGAGTACATATGTAAGTTGAAGTCACCGTGTAACTACGCGGGCCAGACAACCTGGATCTGGGTAAGCGAACCTAGGTCTAGTCGTCGTAAAATACTCCTGGACGTAGACCATCATGTATTAGTTACGAATGCGTAGTTCCTCGGGCGATGACGGTCGTGAACGAATCACACCGGTAGAATGACACTTCAGAAGAAAAGCACGGTGACAGGGAGTTCACACCACTAGGACATGGTCACGGTAGCCTTGACGAATCTTCCCACACGATGCCAGAATAGGTGTTCCTCATCCTCACGGTCCACTCCCGTTAAGTCCTCGCTCACCCATCCTCCTGCTTCCTGGATCCACTCATGGGTGGGACGATCCATCCTGCACCCGCCAAATGCAACCGCCCAGAGTGGCGCCCAAAACATTTGCCACTTGGCGATGCGAGGTAAAGGGTTCCGAACATGTTCGAAAAAGAGCACCTGTCCACCAGGTTTGAGCACCTCCGTGGCGAGCGACTTGATGGTATCCCGGGGTTCCGGTATCGAACAGAGAGTCAGAATGGACACTAGCGTGTCCACGGGCTGATAGCCGCCTAGGGAGGTGAGGATGGTGGTGGTATCCTCGGCGCCACAGGAAAGGATGACAAACGTGCCGGCTGCTTCGCTGAACCCGGCATCATGTGCGGCCCGGCGGATTTCGTCGTGCATGAGGACATTGGGTTCGAGAGCGACGTATTTGGTGACGCGAGTGGTATCGAGATATTTGGTAGTGTGGCCGTGCCCTTGGATGACATGCGGTGAACACACGGAGCGGGTCGGGACGGAGTGAGCACTGACCTGCACCAAGATCAAGGACGACGCCGTATGCATTCTGGGTGATGAGCGAGGTCTTCAGCTGGACGTTGTTCTCATCGATGCCAGGGCCAAAGGCAGTCCAGACATGGGACATGAAGATGCGTGAAACCGCCGTCGGCTGGAGGAGAAGGGAAGGTGTGGCCCATATACGCTGGGTCGTGGGCCAAAATGCGAGTTGAAATGCGAGGTAAAGGTCGGGGAGAGGGCTGAAGCGCTTAAGGATTGACATCCCTTGGCTACGATCGTGGTGGTATTAGAGTGAGAGTCACACAGTCCTGTCGGTTCATTGACATTCATGCAGCGTCCATATTTGGAACGCTTAGCGTCCCTCCCCGAGCTCGGGTTGGCGCAAGGCCAGTACTACAAAAGATGGGGCGTCAATGGCGAGTCAGATCAGGAAATTACGGGACTATATGGCATACTCTAGAGTTCGAGGATATGCCAAGATGAAGAGGCTCGATTGAAGATTCCCGAGAACTGACCAACATCCAAGTCAAGCATGCCTGCAAAGGTGGGGAGACGAACGATGAAATGTGTCGGACATACTAATTTTCTTTCCCACGTGCCATCATTGCCCCATCAAAGTTTCCGGTGACTGCCTGGCTCGTTCAGTGCGTCTGCAACGGTCTCTGTGCTCTGACGACTAACTGTCTCTAGGAATGTATAACACAAGGGTGAATGCATCTGCTCCGCTGAGGACGCTCATGGCCGCGTTCTCCGCTGCAGTCGGTCGTCTCGACAAGTCCTTTTCGCCCTCTGACACGATTTCACGTCTCCAAGCACACGCATTTGCAAGGTCTGATGCCATCTACATATTCCATATACTCCTCGCCACTTTCTGGCTCATCATCATGGAGGTCCCGTCCTTTCCATCCAAACTCTTCATCCCTTTCCTCTACACCATTGCACTCCTCGTCCCCTTCACCTCCCAGTTTTTCATCCCAGCCACGCCCGTCTTTGCCTGGCTTCTCGCATTCTATACCAACCGCTTCATACCCTCCAATTTCCGTCCAGCTGTGCACGTCGTCCTCCTCCCAACACTCGAGTCTGTCCTCTACGGCGCCAACATATCCGACATCCTCACCCGTTTCACCCACCCCGTCCTTGACATTATTGCGTGGCTCCCCTATGGCGTCATACACTACACTTACCCAATCGTTCTTTCCTTATTGCTCTGGCTCTTTCGTCCCCCTCTCGCCCTTAAGACCTGGGCCAAGACGTTTGGTTACATGAACCTTACCGCTGTCCTCGTCCAAATTCTCGTCCCCTGCGCAGCACCCTGGTACGAAGTCATCTACGGCCTTACCCCGGCCACCTACGACGTTCGCGGCTCACCCGGTGGCCTTGCACGCATTGATGCCCTTTTTGGAAGCGACGGCTATCAAACCGCCTTCTCAAACTCACCCCTCGTCTTCGGCGCCTTCCCTAGCCTTCACGCCGGCTGGGCTACCCTCGGCGCGCTGTTCATCACCCACTTTTGGAGCGGCACCACCCGGTACGTGTGGACATACGTCGGCGTCCTCTACTGGAGCACCATGTACCTCACGCACCACTACCTTATCGATGTCGTCGGCGGCGCGTGCCTCGCCACCGCCTTCTTCTACCTCTTCATGCCCGACGAGCTACGCGTTCCATCGGGCGCGGGCGGTCGGTCCAAGTACGAGCAGTACGATCTCGAGGCAAGACGCCCCGTCGGAATCATCGCAGACGAGTTCGCAAGCGACACAGCCGAGTCTGCGGAGGAACTGTCGGACGAGGGGGAGCATGGCCAGCCGATCTTGTACCGGTCGCCGAACCCGCACCCTAACGGGAACGGGAACCATGCTCCGGGCGGGTCGGGCGAGAGCGATATGGAGGCTGAGGGCGATACGGTGAGGCAGCAACAACGAGCGGTGCGTGGGGGAACGACGACGACGACGAAAAAGGTGGGTGGGGGGAGGATGCATCGGCATACGGCGAGCATTGCGAGTCTGATCCGGGCGGACGAGCGGACGGAGGGATGGAGTCCGATTGGGGGCAAGGGCTTCGTGTTTCCGCCCGTGAGTCGGTGATATCTGAGGGTCCCGTAGACGTGGGTGGACAGGACGAGTTCAAACTCCCCTCTCCTCCTGTCCCTTCCCTTAACATCCGGGATGATGAGGCTGGATCTTGTTTATTATCATAGACTTGCTACGTTATATATACCCGATCTCAGGCTGCGGTCCGTATGCCAGTGGCCCAGCGTTCACTGCAACAAAAGGCTCTCTTGTACGAGCGCAGGGACGAGTGCAACTGGGGCCAAGTCGCGGTTCTTCGTTGATTCCAAAGGTAAGCGTACGGCGAAAGCAAATTCAAAGTAACATTTGTCGCCTACATGGCTCTATCTATCAGAGCCAACCCCTCAAAATCCTATTTCCGTCAAAATCATTCAAGTTAGTTATTCCGATGTACGTTGAGTCAGAACACTGCGCTCCGGATCCCGTACCAAATGTTATCTCAAGAGCTAGGAGTCGCCTGGAGGACGAAGACATCGTCTGCGTGTGTAGTAGGGTCATGAACTCAGTTGGGTTCAGCATCTTTGAAGCCATAAATCTCGCTGAGCATGCCCCAACAAGTTGACATCGTGCCAGACCACACGGAGCCCTGTCCAAGAATTTCTGGTCGTTGGTCCAGCCTGCAGGAGGCGAATAAGGACATTTCAGACATGGATAGGTCGTGGCAAGATATAAGGCTGGACGAAGTTAGAAGACGGCGCATATTATAATTGACGTAATTTCGGATTCCCGCAAGATTCACCGCAAGACTGGTGTGAAGAACAAAATGCAAGGGAGTCTTGGGTTTACAGTAAATACACAAAGATGTACGTACACAGGGACATCTAAATACAACATGTAAGGGGTCGATATCAGCGAACATTAAATTCTAGAGATGTGGAATGAAGTCGGTCCATGAGATAGTCTGGTGAGCAGAGCAAGGTACCGCACGTAGGCTAGCAAGCATCAGTCCTGCAAGCAGTAATCGAATAACGAAACCGAATTGGGCCAAATTGATCACCACTCCGTGGGTGTACGCCGTTACTGTATTCCTATTACACCAATCAAGTTTTTCAAGGGCCCAAAGGAAGCCCCATGCAACGACAATGGTGAGCGGAAGTCCTGTCAAAACAAGTGACGCAACACGCCACAGGATCTTCTCCTTCTGTCTCGGAAAATCAGCGTCCCATGCCATCAGATGTATTCCGCCAAGGAAAATCCAAGTTACACAAAGTACGATGGTGAGGTGAAGCCCAGTCTCGTGCAGATCTAGATCGATGGACTGGTGATGTGTTCGGTCGTCAGTAGAAAACAGACTCAGATCATATATTACTGACATCAGCGGCCACTCGTGCATCCCTCTCGCTTTGATGTTGTGAAATTCGTGTTGTCCAACTCGGTAGCAGTCGTCCATGGGAGAAGGTAGCCATCATTCGTGTCATCATACTTGAGAGCCGTCCTAAGAAGGCGACCGTCATTTGTGCCATCACACCTGAGCGCGGTCCTAACGCAGAGAAGGCGATCGATGTCCTTGAGACCGGATCACGGGGGAACCATTTCCATTCACTTATCCTACACAACACAGCGATGTCACAATGTTATCCGTAGATAAAAGAATCACTTACAAGTCTGGTTGTGGATATACTCCGACCTGCTTGGGGGAATGGAAGACGTAGGGTCGTTTAGGACGTAGTGGCTTGTCTAGCCACAACCCAATAATCAGTAGCGAAAGCACGGCCATAGCTACCGTATCAAGCTCGATCAATGTGATCGCAAGGCCATTGAAATGACGAACGGCAACCTGCAGAATGAACCAGAGAAGTTGAACGCCATAGACTGCCTTCCCAACCAAGTCTGACTTGCTCTTGTCCATGATGTCCTCCTTCGTAATGTTTGCATTAATGATCTCCTTCTTTTCACAGAGGTCTAGAAATTCAAGGGAACCGATCGCTCGCAGTCCATCACCCTCGTCGCCAGCATGGTAAACAAATCCACCCATTTGCGCCAAGTGGCTATGTGCCATCGACCATTCGTATGCAAACTCTTTTTCTGATGATGGATTTGAGATGAAATCAATAATCACTGCTTGACACGACATACCCCGAAACTTTTTGCATATATGCTCAGCCACCAGACGCTCGTAGCTGGCTATTGCAACTATCACCTCCGGACTACTGAAGCACCAAATTACGAGGATCAGCATACGCCTGTACCTCTGAAAGTTGTACCACTTGTAATGTTTGGACTCTGGAACACCAGGGTGAGCTATGTGCCACACACAGATTAGCAGTGTCAGTGCGCAGCTCCAAGGTATACTCCAAAGGCTACGAGTTGGTCCATCGTGTGGCGGGCAGCTGGAACCTGTCGTATTCGTGGAGGTACCCTGGACAACATGGAAAAGAGAGAGAAATGCGATCAGAGGATGGATCATTGCGAGACGGAGGAGTCGCCGTGGATTCCTCTACATGAAAGTTGCAGGATTGCAGCCAGCCAAATAAACATCGTTTTTGCTCTTTTCTGGGATGGGCACGCTAGCAACCACGTGTTACTACTAGTAACATAGTATCATGGTAAGCGGTGATGTGCGCACTGATTCGGAGATTGAATTCTCTGATGGGCCAGTAGTGAGAAATGGCATTTCTGCTTCATTTGACACAGAAGCAAGAATACGTACGTTTTCCTATTTGATGTCGAGAATGTTTTCAGAGTCCGGTATTCCGCTAATCGAGCCACCGATAGATGCCTCCACCAACTCCTTAGGTCGACAAGTGGCGAAGGTCAAGTTGAACTTGTCTCCCGGGCACGGCCGACGTCTGTATACTAGTCACTGTTTGGAGTGAGCATAAGACGAACCTTCCACACCACTTTTTCAACCATCAAACGACCAAGTCTTTGATTTGACTACGAAGTTATCATGGTTGGTTTTTTATGAAAGATGGATGCATGCATACATGGATATAGCACTCCAACAAATTGTCCTTCCGTATGTGACGCTCGTACTCTACATTGTTAACCACTGAGCGAATACCCCAAGTTGCCAGTGATGCCGCTCTGCATCTTGATCAAGGCATCGAGCATTTTCTGACCGGGCTCGTCGAGCGTCTCCCAGAACTGCGGCTCTTTCATCCACTCTAATCCATGCTGGAGCACGTTGCGGGCACGGGTAGACCCGCCGCGCGTGTCGCCCATGCACGCGTGGAGCGTCGCACGGGGCTGGTTGTGGTCATACGTGGCACAGTGGAGGATATTACTGTTGTAAAATACAGTTTCGCCGGCTGTTCGAGAGATTAGAGAACACAGTCAGACTTGGGCTCTCTGACAGACAAAGAGGGAAACTTGCGCTGGAGCGTGAATCGAATCGAACCAGGCATTGCGAGCGGGTCCTTTGGGGGCTCGAGTGTGATAGAGTGGGCGCGCTGCCCCTCTGTCCTAGGGACTTTGTGGGATTTCGGGACGAGGTAGAGACAAGCGTCTTCGTAGAGCGCTCTGATCGGTTGGGAGGGAAAGATGGAGGGGTGTCCATGTAAGTTCCCCTTTGCCCGGTACAATCAAACTCACGTATTCCATTGGACCTGTTGGACGGTCCAGGTTAGTGGTCGATTGACATCTGAATCATACTTCATAACGATGGAGGTACGTACCCCGTGGAAGCACGATGCGAGTGCTTTGCGCTCTTCCTCGGCGGTCACATTTTCTTTCACGTCGTCACGATGCCACCGAAGCGCAAAGTCGTGCCTCGACGGGTTGACCAACAAGTTGAACAGTTCTGTGAACCGCGACATCATGCACGCACACCACGGAGTTACATGCATTCGGTATCATTCAGTCAAGATGGTCATTCACGATCGCTTAAATATCAGTGTGCAATATCAACGTCTCCACGTTCGAAACGCGCACCCATCTGCAACTCGCCCACATCGCACCCTAACAGCCCCGCTGCGACCTCGCGGACGGCCGTGGACGCGTACCACCGGGCAAACGTGGGCTCACCCAGCGCCGGATGCATCACATGTTGCACGCCCCACACGTCCGGGACCAACAACGGGTCGTCGACGTCGAAGGGGGGGAATTGCTTACCGACCGTGCGCCTGTGTGGCCACGCACCGGACCGGGTCTTGGTAATGGTCCGGTCGCACGCGGCCCGAAGCACCGGGAGGAGGTCTGCGGGGATGAGCGAGGGAACGAGGACGTAGCCTTGGTCGTCGTAGGCCGCTTTCAGGTCGGGGATGGTGGACATGGAGGATGAAGAAGTCGAGTATGTTTTGGGAGCCCGATCTCGACGCGACTTGAGACTAGGGCCCCCACACATGATCGTGTGTGGGCTCTTCCGAGACGGCTTACGGGGCCCGCTCGACCCGGCGGAGAGAGAGCAGCTGACCCGGACGGACAAGACCCCGGCAGTGCCGGCTTGTCTTATCTGGATCAAATCACGCCGCTTGCGCAGGACCTTGGAATATAAATTCAAGTAAGTCATACCTAACGGAGTTGCTAAGCCGGGCTGGGCATAGGAAGTACCAAAGATTACTTTAAAAAAGATCCATATTCGTCATTCGATCCTTCAACCAGTCACTTGTACATATCACTATCTATCACACACGGCAATCCACTCGTTAACCAAGATGACGCTCAGCTGAGGTTACTCAGTATTGGTAATCACTGTACTCTCGGACGTAGACAGTCTCGTAGAGCGTCTGTTGCGCTGATTTTAGCGGACGTCAGCACTATTGTGATGACAAGTTGAGAATTACTGCAGGCGAAGATAACTTACCCTGCTCGACAGCTTGGTCGCGCCGATAATCATCCCAGTAATCGAGCTTCGAGGGAGTTTCAGATCTAGAAGAAATAAATGATCGTGAATACGCACACCCTTAGTCTCGACCAGCCTGTCGGCAGCAGCACCAGAAAAACCAGCGCTATAAAGACGTCGATTCATATCAAGATGATGATCCTGTACCCGACTATCAGCGGTATGTGCTTACAGGAGTGCCTTGGCTGTGGGATGGTCTACGGGCCTGCCGTATTCGTCACAGTGGCTCTCGTACGCCCTGGCAGCCTAGATAGGATAAGGTAAGTTGGAACGGTGAGAAGACACTCGTCGGACACTGGATAAAGAACACGAACTTCGTAGGCGACTGCTCCAGAAAGCAGTTCATGAGTGACGCTGGCGTGGTGAGTGTCTTGCTGAACAGCCCCGACGTTTTGTCAGTGCCCCCGATGATAAACCATGGACGGTGGAGAAAAGACGTACGAAACCATCGTAGGAGTCCTGGTAATCGTCTGAGAACCAACCCATGTTGATGAGCACCAGTAAGAGAGGGATGTCGATGAGAATGCAGAAATGACTCAGAGGAGCAGTTTACTATCATATACTTGTATTCGCCGCCCAGAAAGGACCCGGTGGCATCCAATGACCAACGCTCGTCCACTCACTGGTCGCACTTGTCCGAGTCTGATAGTTATTCTAGTCCGTCTATCGTGCATCGGAGAATATGTAAAGGCACCGCCCAGAACAGTGAACAAGACTTCACCATCCAACGCTCTCGTATTGTAGATTCCGTGGGAGAAGACCCGGTTCCGTTCACTTTGCCGGAGTACTTTTTCGCATACGGTCGAATGGCGCTATTATTCCTCCGACCAAAGGTAGGGAAGGCCAAAAATACTCCGAAAACGAGGCGTATTTGACGAACCAAGGTACCTGTCATGTGAACTGACCGAGGGCCTTTCAAATCTCACCTACATACCTTTGGGACTCTCGCGCTCGCTCCGATCATCTCTTGAGCTCTACATACAGGTTGTGATGATAATGCAGGAAATTGCGGCTTAGGAATTCAAAAACATGATCTTCGTTGGGGTCTGCAAGAATCATGGCAATTCCGAGTATGAAGCGGGAGAGTGTTCTTCAGGAAGACAGTTATGTGATCTTCATGGAGTTCTTGCTCCCAGTCGGGTCCCTAAGGTCTAAATCAGGCCCAGCGCGCGTAGCACAAGTCGAATACTTATCATGTAAATGCAGATGCGGATTGTATAAATGGGGAGGAATCCAGCCCGATCCTTGAATTGAGAGATCCTTGAAGTTGCGCGATCAACGGCTATGGTCGCCTGGATGGGGAAAGCGAATTTCGATCTCCTGGGGGAGACCATGGAAAAGGAGGGCACAAGAACGTACCCCTTGACTGTTAGAAGTCACATTTAGAGTGAAGGTATATATCGTTGTCTTTGTATCTGTGGGACCAGCATCTGCCAGTGGCTCGACCAGGAATGCTAGCAGTGATGAAAATCATGTTGGAGCACACGTGGCGGCAATGACCGGCCTGAGGCGGTGACCGGAATCCCACCAAACCAAACACACTCGAAGTCCTGGTCAGACGCTGTGACATTTGATCATGCTTTGAAATTACTGGCACTTGCACTGAATGTTTCGCAAGTCGGTCAGCACGTCCAATCGCAAGTGCCAGAGCCGATCCTTGTAACATTCATGTGTACATATTGTTATTTATCGTATACAATAAATCCCCGTTCACTTAGTACTGGTTCTCGGTATAGGTGACAGTCTCAGTCTCGCTGAATCCAAGGTTCGTTTGAGCTAGTTTTGACATGATCATATGTAAGGACAGCAACAAACGAAAAATAAAAAATAAACTGACCGTGCTTCAGAGCTTGCTTGCGCTTGTGTGCATCCCAAGCATCGAGCTTTTCAAGAGTGGTCAACTGATATCATCAAACTGAAATGTCGTGAACACGTACACCCTTGGTCTCGATCAACCGATCAAGAGCGACACCGGCAAAACCAGCCCTTGAAAACATCAATGATCAGGTCGTGTCTGTCTGGCGCTTGGCTGTCGCAGGTCGCTTACACGAGTTCCTTGGCGAGAGCATGGTTATCGGGTTGGCCGTTCTTCTTGCAGTGATCCTCGTAGGCCTTGGCAGCCTAAATGGGACACAGAAAATATTGATCTCAGATAAAGCCAAATTAGGTACGACAGGAGCACGAACCTCGAAGGCAGCGGCTCCAGCGATGAGCTCGTGGGAGAGGGCGGCCTTGTGTGGGGCGGCATTCTGAATGGTTCGCGTATCATCAACCTCTCCGATTCATCCCAAATAAGAGACAAAAAGACGTACGTATTGGTCGTAAGCTTCCTGGTGATCGTCACTCGAGAACCAGCCCATGATGATGCTGAGCGATAAAAGAAAGGATGTGGATGTAGATAAAGGTTGAAAGGATGAGCTTATATACCCTGCTGGAACTCACCACCCTGGCAACCCCAAAAAGGGGGTGGGTTAGCCAATCGGACCGATACGGTAGACCCGTCCGCAGCAGGCTGATGTGGATATTCTTGTTTGACCCCCAGTACATACATTTGAGAACCGAAACACCGCCTGACGCGATCGATAAGATGCTGATAGGCACGATGATCGAATCTAGACTGAGAGTTTCAAAAAGATCCATTCCACGCCAAATCCCCCCTTCGCTTGTTGACTTGTGGCATCTCCCGGCAGGGGTACACCACTTCCAGAAATTCGACACTCGCCCGACATGATGGTGACGGCAGAGTGGATGGCTAATCTTCCTTTCTTCTGATGCGGCGAAAATTACACCCCATGAACATGTGTTTTTCGTCGCCTATTGACGACATTGTGTGATCAAATGCGGTAGCACCCGTGATGAAAAAGAAGGCGCAATGGAGCTGTATACGAATCTGTCAAGAGCGAAAAGATCCGAAACAGACAACTGCGGTCCAGTCATGGTCGTCAAGATCCAAGTTGAGTTCAGCCAATCACAAGT
The DNA here is from genome assembly GCA_038089755.1 of Leccinellum rugosiceps. Lineage (NCBI taxonomy): Eukaryota > Fungi > Basidiomycota > Agaricomycetes > Boletales > Boletaceae > Leccinellum > Leccinellum rugosiceps. The sequence goes on along the minus strand of JBBPLL010000236.1, from coordinate 30,433 downwards.
AGAGAAAAATTACGTAAGTCACTGACCGGGACCTTTAACTTTTACTCTCCGACTTTCGAAAATTAAAGCTCCAAACATAGAAACCGCCACTGGGTTCTCCCTTTCTTCCCCACACCGTCACTCCGGTAGCACCCTCACAACGTTGTGAAGAACGGTTTCGATGCACAACGATTTCTTCTATTTCAGTTCGCCGTGCTCGGTTCATCTTAACCTGACCGATCACTACCATCAAGGCTCGACGGCAACGAAAGAAACCCATGATGGCTTCAGGATTGGACTACTGGTATCATGATAACACTGCCCTCCGCAGAGCACTTCTTGAACCATATTTTCATTGCAACCACGATGGCGGCCAAAGAACACCGTCTTACCCTTTTCTCCTGCTGATTTCCCCCGACAAGTCAAGCCTCGGTTTTTGAGTGCTCTTGCCTGTCTGATATGATGAACAACGTCATCACCGCCCGCCAGCGCCGGCGACTCGGAAGGTTCGATTGCGCGCCATGATCATGATCAGTGTCATCCAAACGGTAGCCACCGATCTCCCTCATCCTGAATCGCTACACATCAAACACGTTGCACGACGCGTGCCTGAGTTCAACCCTTTGAAGCTCTCAGGCGAACTCTCCTATCTCGTACTTAGGCTGCAGGGCTTTTTGGGAGGCCATAACTCTATATCCAGCATGACACGAGCACAGTGGCTTCAGATCTCCACTCCGTGAATGATGACAAGGTTCGCCACGGCGAGGCACACGGAATCACTGACGAGTTAGTCGAATGGGAGCATGAAAGTGGGCGTCCGGCGACCTCGGGAACTGGGATATTATGCATGTGTATGTACATACGATGAAAGAGTAACGACACGTTGAATATGCGTGGCGTGTCAACGTCGTTCAACGCCAGTATGACGGACCTTACCTTACCTTACCAGTTAACAACCGAGGTGCCAGTGGTAGCAGAGGGATTCATCGCAATCGGGTACGTAGACCCCAGCAGGACGCCGGTGATGGAAACAGTCACGGCATCACCAATCAAGGATGAGACTAGCCAGACAACCAGCTCCAATCCGATGGTAGGAATAATCAATAGCGCCCTTCGTTCTCCAACCTGAAAGTATCGAGGTATGGAGACGTGTAACGACGAGTGTGAGTCAGGGCGTACCTGCTGATTGAGCCACGACGATGCAACATGGCAGCCCGCAATAAGACCTGTAAATCCGTTGACATGCAGCAGGGAGTGCGCGGAACGCCCCATTTGATGCACGCACTTCCAAAAAATCCTGGTGGTATCCCGATGACGGTCTACCATCGCGGATGTCAATAATTTTCGGCCGGCAGAGGATCGAGACACCACCATACAAAATATACTTCCAAAGGCAACCTCCACGCCAACATAAACGAGAATGAACACGAAAGAAGATGAACGTCCTTTCATACAATTATCTGTCTCAAGTGACTGTTTTCGCTCTCACTTTGTTCCGTTGTCAATACAGTTGACCTCTCTCACACCAGTTGTCACTCCGAGCACTTGCTAAATAAATTCAGTAGTACCTATGTAACCTGTAGGATGGCCGGAATCTGAACTAGCAGTGACGTTCACGCCAAACTGGGGGTAAGGGATAGTAAGTTACTACTACATACTTGCGAGATCAATGTAGTTCCTACGTGACACAAACAAAAAAGCTTCAAGTGTCATATAGACACCTAGGTATACATGTTTCTTGAATTCCTTAATATCATATCATATCTAAAAAAAACATTCAGAACTCACCATGAGATCCCTCAGCCCATTACCTTTAGGGCGGAAATCGCAGATATGAACACTCACTCACAGGAATTGTTACCTTTGAGATCGTAGTACTCCTGATGAATGCGAGTGATTGACACTTGTCGAGTGCTGCGCGGCTTGTTTCTCCACTGCTTCAATGACTTTCTGCACCTGAAGAATTGGGAGAACAAGTTCGCGCTTTCGCGAGATGGCTTCATGCCATACATTGACCTTGTAGTGGCGAGAGATGAAGATTGGCGGAGTAGACAGCCATCATATATTAGCTATATGGATATGGAAAGAAGCAAACAAGGAGGTAACAGGATTCACCTCTGATTGGTGTGATCGTTCGATGTCAGCACCACAGGCATCACAGACGTGATGCACAGGACTTCCACTTCCAGATGAAGTAGACACTGGGAAACTAGAGATAGGTGAAAAGCTGAGGTGGGATGGCAAGTCTCAGCTAAGCTCTCTGGTTGTTTGGCGACCGGAGGCAGAAGAGAGGGAATTCTGAAACCCCTCTCTCGGGAAGCATGACAAACACGTCACATTCAGACTCGAATGTTGGGCCTCCCTGCACGATGGTTCTCTCCGGGGAGAGAGAAAAATCAGTTGCAACGTTTCGTGCTCTTTAGTATAAGATCACAAAATCAGAGATTCGGCGAAGCATGCAAAAAAGGACATCAGTACGATACATGGAAAGGATGCATCAACGACACTTACCAACGCTAACTTCGTAAGGGAGATGAGCAGGGCGCTCGACGAATTCCTTGTGCGCCGGACAAGGGGCATTTCGTTCCATCGTTCCAACCCGCGAGGTAGAGCGTCCAGCAGAGGGTCGCGAACTGTATACCCTCGCGGAGACGATGCTCCTTTGTTTGAGCTGGAACGATGCTGCTGTCACTGGCCACCAGTGCGTGCAGTGGCAAGAACCTGCTTTGGCATACTTGCAGTCGAGGTCGTTCAGTTTGATGTCGTCGCCAACACGGGTAGTGCTCGAATCGTCGCCACGTCGACCTGCCGGAACACTTCCTTGTGCAGAAACGCTGGTGGCCTACGACATGTCTCGATCGATACCTACAAGTATCGTCTGAAGCGAAGGAGCATAGACGTTTCAAAGTCCGATCCTGTGGGAACTGGAACAACCTTGCGTCTACCTACTATTGGTTTACGGTAGACATGTCTCTCTTTGAATGTTCCAGTGAGTTTACAACCCATTTTTATCCCCCCTGTCGACTCGAATTTTTGGGTTTTGCCCAGCTCCAGAAAGACAGTCAGTCAACCGATCTCCAATACCGAATGAGATTTTCCTTTACATCCTCGACCTCATCGCCCCACCCCAAAAGAGATACCTAACGGGAGACGAATTCATAGCGTTCTCCAACCTTTCCCGCGTTTGCAGGCTCTTCGCCAACGTCTGCCTTCCGCGCATGTTCGAGCGTTTGGACTTTCTAAACTCTGTGAACCCTTCCCGTTATTGCTTACCCACTTACCGAGGGATGTGCGGATTCACCTTGGCAACACAGATTGCCGAGCAGCAGCCTCTCGCGCTCATGCTCGCCCTGAGTGTGAAGTCGTGCCATTTCACTGAGGACTGGGACTCGCTGGTGTGTGATGTTTCGCACCCATGGCAAGTGGACGAGAAGTACATCGCAGCAATATCGTACATGAAGAACATCCGCGAACTTCATTTTTCGTGTTATTTGGAGGAAGTGCACTGGAATGCGATCGTGGCGCTGCCGTTGCTCGAAGATCTATCATTCAACGGTTGCAAATTTTCGTCCTTCCCTGAAGACATGGAACCAGAAGAGATCAACCTTAAACTATCTCGGCTTTCCCTGGTTGGATGCCTCGAGTATCTGCAGCCCATCTATATGGTCGATACGGCATACTTGCGAACGTTTGGCACGGATACCATGGCTTTCTATATCTATGATTATGAGCTGTCTTGGCTGCGTCATTCTGCTGTCACTGAGTTGCACATCGAAGTGCATGATGAAGCGGAAGACGAGGGACTGAGGCTGAATTCCATCCTCATGCAAACGCCACGGTCTCTCGAGGTCCTATATTTTGGTGCTTGCGTGCAGCTTGCTCCCATATTGGCTCGAGAAATTTTGCAAAGCACGTCAGATAATCCAAGTGCATGGAGGAATCATTCTTCACTTCATTCTCTCTATCTGCAACTGGACGGTCGGAGGCCAGTTACAGATGTAAGTCTGCACCCCGTTTGGTGTTTCGCATACACTTATTGTTCCCTCCTTTAGGAACTTTCCAGATCTATAAACAGTATGGACCTCTCTTCAATGCTTATATATCTGCGCTGAAAGAACCCTTTCATTTCCTAGATGACTTGCCCCAACTCAAACATATACTTCGTGACACATTTGGTTCTGATACAAGTCTTGGGTATGTAGAATATCTTGGGAGGGCTATTCGTTTGGTAGATGGAGAATGGTCGGAAAGCGTCTTGTAATGCAGTGTGCGACATTATCCCTTTTCTTTTCTCTTCTTTCTTAGAGCGAGAGTTACTTCCCGACCGTAAACGTTCCAAACCAGGAGTGCATGTAATAAATCACTTGTTTGTGCTGAGCATGATGGGGTGGCATATTCGTGAGCGGACGCTAGGGAGCGACAAAATGGAGAATAAATATTTCGTGCCAGATCCTCATGCACAGTGAGATGTACAACTTTCCGTGGGGCCCCCAGCTCCTCACTATGCAACAATTACCAATGGGTCAAAGAGCTCACCGCACGAGAGAACGCGCACTCGTCTTGTATTGAAATCCGACGGCAAAATTTTAAAAAAGGGTACCACGAAATAAAAGGGCTCGAGCACATCATCCAACCAACAGCCTCTAACACGTCCGTCCCTCCCTCAGAAATTGTTGGCCCCATTCACCTTGTCCTTCAGCTGGTTGATAAACTGCTGGTAGCTCGGCAACACGTCCGCACGGTCTTGGATCAGACAGCTGAGTGCCCACAGTCGCAACGGTGGTTCGCCATCTTCCTTGACGACGTACAGATGCGGGTAATACACCCCTCTGCGTAGTTCGCGGGTCTTTTGGACGATGGCGTTGACTCGTTGTGAGAATGCATTTTCGAGAACTGGAAGCGTCATCTGTGCAAACGAAAAAAAGGTAAGCTTATATATCCATATCGTAAGCCAAGCATAACGCCGTTCACCTTGCCACCACGCAAGACCTCGTAGTTGGGCAGGTTGAATACGTCCAATATCAACTGCGGTACTGCATCGCGACCAACCCACAAGAAGATCGTCTGCCCATCCTCTATCAGGAATAGACCATGACGTTCAAGGCGCTCCGACGTCAAGGGCAGGGGTGTTGGCATGATGATACCATTCTCCCCAATAGTCCCTGCCTGCAGGCGAATCAGTCTAGATCCTGAAGTAATGAAGCAAAACAAGCGAACCTCAGGAGGCATATTATGCAGCGAATAGAACGTAGGGTGGATGTAGGGAACGAGTGTTTGGGAGGGCAACGAAGTAAGGAGCGCTTGAGCATATGCTCTCAGATCAGGAGGAATCTGCGCGCTCTGCCGGATGCCGACCTAACACAACCGCGGCGTCATTTCTAACTTCAACAATGCACCATAAGCGGAGGCCTTACGTTCTTCAACAGTCCAAGAACCAACACAGGGAGCATTTTCAGGTTCTCGGAAATAGCCAACTGTGCGCTGGCACCTGCACCAGCAGCCGTCATACTACTCTTGTAAGACGACAGGATGTCCACCAAGCGTTGCAGAATTGCATCTCTACTGTCCTCCAGCTTGTGTGTGAGCGAACGCTCCACGGCTTTGTTTGCCAACAAGGTCGCAATAGCCACCTGATCTGCTGAAGCAAATATTTCCGACAGACTGCTCGTCGTAGGCAGCGCCAGTGTGACAACACGGATGCGGCGCTCGCCATAGCATGTCGTGTGTAGTACAGCAGTCTGTAGGACGACAAACGGCGCAGTGATGGTATCCTCAATCTGGATTTCGATAGCATATGATTGATCCGTGGGGACAGCTGGCATGGCGAGGAGATCTGTAGATCTGACGAAAAAGTTGCCGTGAAACGACGCCATCCGCAAACCTGACATTAACTAAGCAGATTGCTCTGGACAATCAAGGGGACTCTGATTTACCTTTGGAAGCGCGGACACGCATAACAGCTTCAAGCATGATCGGCATCGCAAGCACTTCACCAAATTCATGCGCAAACTTGATGGCATCCTCAGAGCGCGACGCATTGAACGCAGGATAAAAGAATGTTTGGCCGGAGGTATAATGAGGTAGGCATGCTGCGGCACATGTAAGGGGTTGGAGAACGATACAACTGGAAATGAAAGTTCGTACCCAGACTGGCAACATCTTGGTACGCTGAACTGAAAAGGAACATATCCACCGAAACTTGGGCCCGCGAGCATTCAATGGCAAATGTCTTGTAAAACGGTGACGCTGCTTGGAGTAGCGAGGATTCCTTCCCATAATATGAGAACTCTTGCAAGTCAATGGGTACGTGATTCATACCTTGGAGGTGCCAAGAATCTTGGGGTCCTCACGGTTTTTGAGAGCACCAGCGCCGACGCTAGGCAAAGAAGCAGACAAGACGATGATTTTCCCGCCAATTGGAGCCTTTAGTGCTATCAGGGAAACAAAAACCAAGTACAGTGGATATACATACCATCAACTTGAAACCTGTTTGAAGTGCAGGACCGAGAGCACTTCCTACAGTATGATTATCCTGGAACATGTCGTTAATTCTTCCTAGGAGAGATTCCAGTGACGCTTTGGCTTCCGCCAGGTTGACAAGGAGATCAGTTGGTTTAGGTAGGAAGACGTCATCGACATCGGAGACGACCAGCATAGAGGAATCAGTGGTCCCAGGCTACATAGGATGCGATCAGAACAGATAATCGACTAGATTGGACACAAACTCACAGGCATCGAGAAGAAATACAGCGACGTGTCAAACGCAACAAACGCCACCTTAGTACGGTCATCCTCGTTTGGTATGCGATCCAAACTCTCCAGGATGGTACGCGTTGCAGTGGCAACCATACCTGAATGAAAAATATCGGTCAACAATCAATACAATTAATTCACACGACATGATTCCTACCTGACTGAACGGCCGCGTGACTGACGTCGATGAGGAAAACATACACCGCAGGCTGCGGCGGCCGAACCATATATTCTGTAGGAGCGACGAACTCGACAACAGAGTGATTCAACTCGTCACGAGCCCATCGATCACCGGGCTGGTTCCGAGCCTGATCCCAGTCAAAGAGTTGAGGCACTTCGTTCGACATGTTGCACATGCAGCACCGCCAACTTGACGAGAAAAATCCAAGTTCAATCAAGTTCTGAAAGAAAAAGGAGGACTGCAGGCGACGCACCGGTTTCCGCCGTCGATAAACTGAACATAGGGATTGATATATGTTCTGCAACGCCTGCATCGGGCGATCACTGTGTCGGTGACCAACGGCACGGGCTGTTCGCCTTCTTTCACAGAGCGGTAAGGTGTGATCACGAGTGCAAGCGGTATCTTTGACTTGTTGAGAAGAGACGACGACGTCGGGATGGTATTCAGGGTACACCGCTGGTAGCTGTGCTCCGCATTCGCGTAAGGGGATGTGGTGATACACGAATTGGGGGGAAGGCGTATTTCTGGAGGCGGACGATTTAGCTCGCGGGGGTCGGGCGGGGACGTCAAGAGATTCGTCGTGTAGAGCTGTAGCGGTTTCTGACCCATACCCATCTGACTAAACTGATCCGCCAACTGATTGACTGGTGCCGTCGGGGGGTAGTAGACGGGCTCCTGTCCGAATGCGGGCGCGTTGATGAACTGGGACTCTGGCGGTGCAGGCGCAGGATAAGCTGCTTGCTGTTGCTGTCCGGCGAAACCCTGCTCGGCCGCTAACCCAGGGGTGAAAAGCTGAGCGTTGGGCGCTGGTTGCTGTTGAACGCCGACGGCACCATAGGCGGGCTCGGGGAGGGCATCACCAGCGCCGTAGTAGACTTGTGTCTGGCCAGCAGCGTACTGGCGACGCTTGGTATGGCCGTGGAGGGGAGGAGGGGAGACGGATGGACCGCGTGCATCGACGGGGGCAGCTGGGAGATGGGATGGATGTTCCCATTGCGATCTTCCGGTGGCAGTCTCTGTGTTTCAAAGATGAGAAAGTCAGTGCGAGGAGAGAAAAGATTGAAGCTAACCGATGAAGAGATGTCGCTGGTGAGTTACATCCCTGCGAGATTTTAGTGAGTATGGTGAATAAAAAGAAAAGAAAGTGCTCGCCATTCCACAGCCCAGCCTGGAGGGAGCTGTTGCACGGGAGACGAAGACATTGTGATCGCTAACTCAGTCACTTCTTGGGTGAACGTATTTTGTTGGAGACACGTAGCCAACACGAACAAACAACAACTATTTCTCGAGTCGGTTCAGCAAAACACCCGTACATGTCTCGAGGGCCTTTGTCTCCTCTACTTTGGCGTCTGCACACCCCGCCCACCGAACCTTGACGTTCTCGTCCACCAAGTACACGTATCCGACGTGTTTATTCGTCATACTGAGAGGCTCACGCAGCAGCTCTACGTTTTGACTCGATACCAGATATGTCGGATGCAACTCCTTTGGTGTCGTCTTCGCGATGGACGACAGGAATAGAGATACGAGCCACGACTTGAGGAGGTTTTCTTGCAGATTGATCTGCACATATTGGTATAGAGGGTTGGACGAATACCGCGCATTCGTTGGCGAGACGAATCCTTTAACGTGAACCTTTTCGTCCATCAGTCGTCACACCACAAACACACAAGAAAGAGATCCGCTGAGCACCTCTGACATCCTACTAGACAGCATGGCAATCACAGAAATGCGGCCCTGACAAACGTCAGTGGTGTGTGTCTGAACGCGAGTGTCTAATCGAGAGCCGGAAATGTTGGGGAAATACAGCGCTTTCTAAAACGTTTTCCCAGTGAGACCATGGACAAGAAGTATCGTGACAACTCACATCCTGCTTGATCATGACGTTGGGGGCTATCCATGTCTTGCCCCCGTGCCTCCGGGTAGCATTCAAATCTGTAAAGTATCCCTTCCCTACTTCGTTTATTCTGGAGAGTTCGAACACGAGCGAGGGTGGTTGTAGTAAAAGGCTCACAGATGCTGACGTTGATGGAGACGAGTTTCTTGATCCATCAGCTCCCTTCGCGTGTCGTCCCAAGTCCTGTTGTTTGCAACAGGCCGGTCCTTGACTCCGAGTGGTCGCTGTAACAACGAAAGAGGTGCACCGACATCGATTCCGTCTTGTCCGATACCGCTCGACGATGAATTCCACCGACTGAAGGGTTTGCCGTGTCTGAACAAGAGCCTCGCCGGTTGGCGGACGGACATTTTGGGACCAAGAACGACATTACCAAATAGGGAAACGAAGTTATCACAGTCACGTGAAACTTAGTTAAATACGGTCCCAAGAGAAGAGCACGACGAGAACACCGAAAGCATTGAGTTTCGTCCCCAACATTAGCTACCCATACATTATCGATGTCACATCATTACAGTATGAACTATAGAATTACTTACAAAGTACCCTGCTTCACCCCGACACCTGCGACCGCGCCAACACCTGTCTCGCCACCCTCTGCCTTCCTTCCTCCACACTTCCATACGTCGTTGGCAGATCAAACCGCTCCTTGCCGATCACGATCCACACTTGGAACCGACCCTGTCGCTCCGCCTCGTAAAACGATGGCGCACCACGGCCGTGCGTCGTGCAATGATCTGCAGTCGAGGATCGGGTCAAAATACGGCACATTTCGTTATGGAGAGGTAATAACACTTGCCTATGAGCTTCTGAACGTGAGACGCGGTGGCGATAGCAATACCGTGACCGTCCCGAGAGACCGTCGTAGCCGTATTCGCGGGGGAGATCTCCCTACCTTTACCCTTGTCTTTGCTCTGAATGACCATGTCGTCGACGCTTTCCTTACTCAGTGAACCCACCTCTGCGAGAGAATTCATACCCAATGAGTGATCAGGCGCATGTCGACACGACGCGCATACGTACCCTCCTCGTTCCGACTCGAACTCTCAGAGAACTCCGACTCGGCCGAAGATACCACCTCGCCAGGCTCCAATTCCGCATCATCGACATGTCGACGCGCTGCGCGTGAGGAACTCCCCGGCATCACACGGGACGGTCCGCTCTCCGGTGGCGGTGGCGGTGCGCTCGAACACGCCCCCACCATAGGGTGCACCCCAGCCGCATAACCGCACCCGCCCATCCCGAACCTCGGGTCCAACACGGCAGGATAAGCCAAAGACGCAGACGAAGACGACGCATACATCTGTCTACCATGCGACTCCCCAGCAAAACGAGCCGCACCACCAAATCCATCTCCACTCCCAACACCCGACTGAGATGGGTCGCCCAAGCCGCCCGCAAAGGCGCTCTGCAGCGGACCCATGTCGCCCGGCCCGGAAATGCCATGGATCTGGTCGCCGCCGGTCGGGTGGATTGGCACAGCAGGAGCGATGACAGTAAGCGACGGGTGCCGGTCTCTTTCTCGCCGTTTGCCCCGTTTAGTCCTCACCCTTTTCTTTGCAGGCCGGTCCTGCTCGGCGTCTTCTGCAGTATCCGGTTCCTTGCGCTTTCGGGACGCGCCCGGGTCGTAAGCATGCAAGACGTATGGACTTTGATAGTTATCCGGCAAAGGTCCTCCCCGAAAACGAACGAACTCGACAGCGCCTTGGTGAGCAGCGCAGCAGATGACGGCCACCTTGGCGTCTGCCTTGTTTCTATATTCCGCAGGAACGGAGTATCGTCTGACCTGCTCTGGCGGCGGTGCGGCGGATAGTTTGACAATCAAAGAGGCACCGAACGCTATGTGACGAGTGTCAGGATAAGGAGGGGAGAAAAAAAGGGGGTGCGAACCATCTCTCTCCTTGTCGTACTCGAAATGGGGAGCGGGAGCGACATCGATCTTGCTCAGCTCCGACGACAAGGCTGGGTAGACCAAGCTATTGGAAAACGAACGCATATCTGGTGTAATTTTGGTGTCGATGGCGGATGCGATAGACCGAATATAGTTTCCAATTCCTTCAGAAATGGCTTGGAAGCAGACAGCTGCCTTGGCATCTGACCGCTTGGTGAACCTGGCCTCGACGAGGAACGCTTTGTACTCGCCAGGGCGATCGAGTTTCATTAGACAGCCATGCACTGTGAGAGAGTTGAGCCACAGAGTGGAAATCTGGACCAAGCTACTGACAACCAGGTGGGCCATCTGACGTGAAGAAAAAAGACAATAAGAGTTTTCCTCCTCTGGTGTTTTGGACCGTGGTGTTTACCCACCCCGGGGCATTGATCTCGGATGCATTGTTGGTGTTGAATGTCTCTGGAAATGGTCTTGGGAGGGAGTCGTAGAATGCCTGTAGCGTCCAAGGGGTCGTGGTAGTAACCAGGGGAGGGAATGCAGTAGAGGGAGCAGGGGACGCGGGACGTGATTGACCGTTTCCATGTTTAATGAAATCGAGGACACCTTGGGAAACTGCAGCCTTGGCGGATGCTTCTTTTGCATCCAAATAGGAGTCGAATGTGGGGTCGCAAAGGTAGACGCGAACCACATGATGAGAAAGTTGGATGCGAAGTGCACAACCCTGTTCTATCTGATGTCAATGGAGCACGTGGTAGGGATAGACGTTGTGACTGACTGTGGGTCGACTTCGTATCAAAGAACGGGACCCAGTGAGGGATAACGCGACCGGCACGCCATTCGAGACAGCATTTCTCGATTTCATCTACAGACGTCTCTGGTGGTGATTTTGATTGCATGGAGTTAGAGTCGGAAGGGCCGGCACTGGACCTCTCCAAGGGCGAGGGTCCAGCGGCAAGGAAATCAAGTGCACCCATATCGATGGCGATCTTTGCCGCCTCCAACTTTGCTTCGTTCTTTTTCGTAAAGGTGGCTGGAGTGGCGTACGAACGGCGTGCACCATCGGGCTTAGCGATGGTCAAGATGCATTGTTTGTCTACGATCTAGATTAGGGGTCGCTTTGGACAAGAGGGGAACATGCTCACTGCGTGAGTCTGGCTGTTCGATAAACTCGAATTTTAGTGCGTCGGTGCCTCGTAAGACGCGCTGACAAGTTTGATGAAGACGCGTGATTGGGTTATTTCCGTGGTGTTCCGGTTGTTGAATGTACGCTGTGCTACTACTGGCATCGAGATAGTCCTTGAAGGAGATGGCACCGATATCGGCCAAGTTTTTGGCGATGCAGAGGCTATTGTTGTCCTCCGACATGAAGTCAATCACGTGTGCATGGCAAGTACAACGTTTTTATGTTGACCGAGTTGAGCCCTTTTCTATCCATCACCACACCATGAGCGTCTATGCCACTCTACCCAGAAATGCTGCCAACAGAACGCCAAGTCCAACACCCAGCGAGAAACAGGCCCTCGATCAAACCAGCCTGTTCGATTTTCGCTCCTTCTTCCAAAAGGACAAGATGTTCACAAAGAAGTACCTCAGTTCGTCACCCATCACGACTCGTCCTCCAGTCACCCGCTAACGCCTCACAGTCTATTACGCCGTCGGCATAGTCATCATCGTCGTTGGCGCCCTCTTCATCATTTATGACAAGCAAATCGTCCACGCCATTCAACCCGCCGCAAATTGGATGCACAAGTGCGTCGAACCATCCCGTTCGTCTGTCTTTCGCCGTCTCACACTTATCCTAGGTTGCCTGCGGGTTGGATCATACCAATCGTTATTTTCTTCATCATTTCGTTTCCCCCAGTGCGCTTACACACTCGGCCCCCTCTCCTTCCCCGCTCAACTTGTCTCTTAGCTCTTTGGCCACGAAATTCTCGCCATCGTCTGTGGTCTCGTCTGGGGCGTTTGGGCTGGCTTTGGCATCACTGCCGCCGGCACGTTGCTCGGTGAGATAGGTAACTTCTAGTACGTACTCGCCTACCCTACTTCACCCTGGCTCATCCTTCCCCAGCGCTTTCAAGTACTTCTTGCATGCACATGCAGAAAAGCAGGAGCAAAAAAACATTCAATATGCGTGCATGGCAAGGATTGTACGAGAGGGTGGCTTCAAGATCGCTTTAATCGTCCGCTATAGTTTCGTCCCGGGCCACTGTACGTCTTGTCCGCCCTCCCTAAACCTGCTGTAATGACCAGTCTTCAGTCACGACCGCCATTTTTGCCGTCTGTGGAATGAACATCATCGTCTTCATCCTCGCCGCACTATTGTCCATGCCCAAGCAGTTCATCACCGTCTACATCGGTACCTTGTTGGAAAGCGACGCCAATGGTACGTCAACCGTTGAGCTCGCAGTGTCATGCTGATCCAGAGCAGGGGGTTCAACCACCAAGAACAAAATTGTCAGTTACTGCATCACCGGCATCACCATAGTAGTGACAGTCGCAGCCATGTGGTACATTCGAAGAGAAGTCAACAGGGTCAAGCCTGCCGTCATCCGCGACCGCCAGAAAGCTCGGTGAGTCATAGCGTCCCCTTCTGACAGACTGTTCTTGAATTTCCTGCCAGTCAAGCCAAGTTGAACGCAGACGTCTTGTACCAAAACGGTGGCATAAACGGGTCAGCAGAGGATACTGTATTCAACCCCAACCAATCAGATACCAACCTCTTGAACCCGTTCTCACAATCGGACGCTCCTTACAGTGCACCTTACCAACAATGGGATAGTGATGGTCGTGCCGTGGGCTACGCAACAGATCCACGCGTCGTTGCTCCACAGCCACGCAGAGCCGACACCTCATTTAATCCCGCACTTGTCGCGCCTTCTCGGACAGGGAGCACTCCAAGCGCCACCCCACTCCGCCAGGGAACTACAGACACCGTTCGGTGGGCACAGCAAACGAATACGGCGGACGGGCCGTCGTACCCGATGCAATCCGTTTCGGAATCTGAGCCTGTGGAGCCATTACGGAATCCGTTTGACAACTCGAGTTCAGACACGGTGGTCCTTCCCAGCGAACCGACGCCGGCACGTTCGTCCACTGGGGACTATGCCTTTGCCTCGCCCCATCACAGTTTCCAAGGTGGCTCGGCGAGGATGTCGAGTCCTCCGCCTCCGAGTTATCGAGCGTAAGGCAGTTGCGTGGACTGGATTCCTTCTCGACCGTCTGTTGCCGTCGTTTCCGGCGATTACTATCTAGCTTCCTTTTTTTTTTCACTGCAGCACGAACGCACACACCCTCTTTCGTCGATGACTACCATATTTCATAGTCCGTAAGTTATAGTTGTTGGAGCACTCTCCTTTGTACTACCCTTTTATATTCTGGCTCTACTACATGAATATTCTCTGGATGGGAACTCGCATAGTTTCTGTATATACGTATGTTCTTTATCTATATGTGATATGCGTGTTGTTTTGCCATCCTTGATTCTGAACTCCTACAAAGTAGGCGTAAAGGAACGGCTAATGGATAATAACTTAGCTACTGCTTAGTACTAGTGTAGCACATGACGGGATTTTAACACATTCAAGTTCCGATGCGGCCCACTCTCGTCTCCGACATCCGACAGTCATTGAGCGGCCTCCTCGCAGCGTTGCAAGTTTTACTGGAATCAAAGGTTCCTCCCGTTTTTCGCGTCATAATCGATCACCACCGCTCTGAAGCGTGTCAGGTCTGCCAACGGTGAATATGGTTACAATGTAACAATGTCGAAAACGTTCACATCCGAGCTGACCAAGATCCACCGCGATCGCGGAGACTCGTGCTGTCTTTGATGGTGAATCAAGTCCTCGAAAGCACGGTCACCCAATACAATGCCAGCCAGCTCGTTATGCAGCGCTAAATGTTGGATTCCCTAGCCGTTTGCCGTGTTTCTATCAGGTCTCGCGAATCACTGGCAGGCACTCTGTTCGACATTGTCCTGGACAACGTTTTTATGACGTAGTACGTCACATTCTCGCCGGAGTCCACGCAGGCAGTCGAAATGAAAAAGGTCAGCTTCCCTCGATGGTTTCGCTCGAATTGGCGAACTAACCGGTCGTGAGATGCGCATTTGGTCGACCAAGCCATTCACTGGGAAAAGCAAGTGAGTTTTCTCATTGTGGAGCAGAACTTTATGTGAGGTCATCGTGGCTTTCTATCATTGGCTGACTGAAGACGCTAACGACTTGTGAGCGTTTGAGCCTCCAGTCCCTTTATTTTCGGGCCTCGGGTGCGTGCACCCCGTTCCATCATGTTCTGCTTGAAACCACTGACATCATAGGCGTTACATCCTTTTCAGTAGTCTTTACGGATGCTCGCTCGGCAGCATGGAGCGCCGACCGACATCTCGTTGAATGTCGGACAGAAATATCATTGACCGGTAAATGCAACGACTATCCACAAGTGCGGACGGCTCTGCTTCTTTTCTATCATCTATTCCTTTGACCATCATCTGTCATCTTGTTGGAGACAACTATCACAAACGGGATCCTATCCGTTGAACTCGCAATGTCTGCTAATCAGAAGTAGGAGCTACTTGAATTATGCACAAAAGTATCGACATTGTCGTCAATTTCGTCATCTATCTAGTGAGGTCGCACGTACCGAAAGGTGTGCTGAGTCATAGCATGCACTTTATGGAGCATCCTTTACTTAACAACTTTTCCAGAGTCAAAGCCGAGTTGAATAGAAATATCCTAGACCGACACAATGGTATCACCGGGCCAACGAGGATGCCACTTTTCGCCTCCAATGTGTCCGACATTATGTCCCCATTGAATGCTCGTACATTATAATGTTTTTACCCTGCTACCAGCTAGGGTGTGGAAATGGTACTGTGGCGTGCTGTACAGAAGATCCGGGAGTCTTTTCTCCACAAGTCAGCCTAGTCGACTCCACGCCTCGTATGGCCTTTTTCGTTCCGGGGGCGCTACTTCGCCAGGACTGCAAACGTCACTCGACGGGCGCAGCAGCTGAATCACTGGGAAAGGGCCGGGCATAGCCATTCCTTGCAGCGCCCCGCTCACGAGTCACTTGTGGATACCGCACTGTGGAAAAAATTGCCGTCTCCGATTCCAGTGGATCATCCTGCACCAACTCCTCGCGTTCGTCCAGCGGGAACTTGAACATGCTTCGAGATCGCCTGCCAGTATTTAGGGTAAACCTGGTGGTCCAGACTCCGAGGAGTACCGGAGTGGTTTGAAGCTAATGATCACGAGAAAAAAATTGGCTGTGCTGCCTGCGGCCTCGCGAGCCATTGCATTGCGCTAGGACCCTGCCACAGCCCTCGAGATTGCTGCAGGTAGTTTGTTGACGGATGTTCACTCCACCCGTACTTTATATATATATGGTATGTTACCACATTCGTTCATGTTTTTTGTGGGTATGGAGTCATAATGACATTGGGATCTTACCTCAGGCTCAGTCGATCATGTACTGATATATATATCCCTAGTCCACAAGCTGTAGTAGACTTGTCCCTGTTGGAGCTCAGTATCATAACTGAATGTTATACTCGCTACTTCACCCGTGTGATAACCACAAATGCTCACTGTCATTAGCCTGATGGTGCTCGGAACAAATTCGGAACTGGAAGTTGTGGACGATGACATCATTTACATATAGATTCAATCAGCCGGAGATAATCACACTGCCTCGGCTGGCCTCCACGGCCATGACATGAGGTTCCTGAGATTTTAGGTAAATGTACCCCATGCAGTTCCCAGCTACTAAATACCCCTCTACCACCCACTGGGACCTCAACTAACTAGTGGGGCTGGGTCTCACCTAATAGGTTCACGACTGGTCTGGGCGACTACGCTTCAAGTCTTTCATTGTCAAAGACGTTTGATCATCAACCGAGCAGCAGTCTGAGTCAGTAGCACCCAACTTGCTGTACGAGATTTCACAAGGCTCAATTGGCAGCATCTACTAGCTGTGTGCGGCCCATCAGATATTGACAATGGTCCCCGACTCCTGCGAAATCGAACCATACATTCCTCAATTCTTTTGGCGCTTCTGGCTGTCAGATGCGTGCGTTTCTTTCCTAGAATATCCTTGCCAAACCCATGGACTCACATGTATACTTTTCTTTCATTCATTTCTCCAGAGACCCTCACAAACGCACGCTTGACGACCATCGCCTGCACATGTACGACGTCTTCCACAACGTCCTCTCCGAGACCCGGCGCATCCCCGAACAAACGCGCGCCGTCTTTGACGACCTCTCCGGCGCTGCTGCACGTACCTCCGAGCATTCGCCCAGTGCCGACTCATGCTCCGCAGAGGATGTGGACGTGCTCGACGAAGGGTGTCGTGCGGCGCTGTGCACCGCCGAACAGGCGTTTGTGCGTCTCGAGAACGAGGTCGAGCGGATCCTTACCGAGCTGGTCGTGCAGATCCGCGCCCGTACGTATGCCCAATGCGCCGATCCAGAATCAGAATTAGACGCGAACACGGATACGGGCGCGGGGTCTGGGTCTTCTTCTGGATCGGGATCGGGATCGGGGTGCTGTGCTCTGCCGAGGCGCTTCGAGATATCCATGTCGAAACGCGACCGGGAGAAGGTCCTCCGGTATTTCGTGTTCCTGCGATATCGCAACGGGGAGGCGTACAAGGAGACCGTCGGTCGGTTGGCTCAAGGGGTCAAGGGACGGCACACCTGGCACCGGGTTCGGCGGCGAGCTATTTTGGGGATCTTTCATGCGTTCTTGGATCACATCAGAGATTTTGGCCGCGATAGACAGCAGACGCACCATCGGTTCGAGGAGTTCGATTGCTGGCGCTTTTTAGACGCCGAGATCTGCTTCGGGGTTGCGTCCGAGGAACAGCAGTTCGTGCTTCCCGATACGTGTTTCGCGTCGTTGGACGGGGACTTTGGGAGGGACCCGTGGGTGTCACGATTGGCTTTTTATGCTACTAGTTGACTTTGCCTCTTCATTATAGGTCCTCGGCACATCTCCTGTTTCCAGTGATGCCGAGGTTGGCGTTGTACATACTCGGCGTTCAGGATCAAGACCAAGACTACTTGGCGCCTGTGTTTCCAGTGCAATGCTCTAGAACTAATGCCACTGTCTGTGTCGATTGCCCGGGGCACGATCACGGTGACCGCACCGTATGGGTTGATGTCGGCATCGAGTCACGCTCGGACGTTCACCTGCGTAATGCCTCCCTTCTGCAACGCAACCCCACTCACCTCTACTTCTCCTCGCTCACTTCGCTTGTCCAAGCGCTCGCCAACTACGACGAATGCCGTTGGATCCCTGAACACATCGACTATGCACGACTGAAGCAACGCGCACGGCACAAAGCGACGCTGGAACAGGTCACCAAGACGTTGCTCATCAAAGGCAACGTGCTACTCGTCAATCTGACGGACGAGGTGTCCAAGGTCGGTCAAGACCCGGTCTGTCATGGTGGGTTCTCGGACGTGTGGAAGGGGATTTGGAAGAACGCTGTAGGACAGTCGAAGATGGTGCGTGTTTGCCGTTTGGCGTCGGAATAGTCCCCTTCTACTTGGACTGAACTGGCTTGTGTCAGGTGGCACTCAAGTTTCTGCGTCAGTATCAGAGCGTGGCGGGCGACGTGCGCGACAAGCTGTTGAAGGTGAATGGATCGATGATCTATTGGTCCTTTGCTTTACTGACGGGTGCAAACAGAGGTTGAAAGCGGAGGTTGCTGCCTGGCATCGCCTACAACATGCGAACATCTGCCCACTCTTTGGCGTTGTTCAATCGGTGCACTCCATTGCGATGGTGTCTCCGTGGTGCAACAACGGCACGATCATGCAGTACATTCGGCGGGAGGACGTCCGTGCCGATCGATTTGCGTTGGTAAGTGTGGTGACATAAAAAAAGCCGAGGCATCCTATTCACGGACTGCCTCGTCACATCATCCTTTTTGTAGCTGCGGCAGATCGCGTCGGGCTTGCGCTACCTCCACCACATGAAACCCGTCGTAGTCCATGGGGATCTCAAAGGCGTACGTTCTCATTTTGCTTGTAACTTCCATAGTGAACTGACTTGGAGTCTATATGCATAGACCAACATCCTCATCAGTGACGAGGGACACGCCCTGATTTCCGACTTTGGACTGTCGACGGTCGTCGAAGAGCTCTCGATCACAGACAGCACGTTGCGTGCTGCTCAACAGCTCGAGACGTCCTTGCTAGCCGGTTCGACGCGCTGGATGGCACCCGAACTGATCCTCTCGCTCGTCGAGGACGATGGGGTGCCGTGTCCCGTCACGCGCGAGAGCGACGTGTTTTCGTTTGCGTGTGTCTGTCTCGAAGTGTGTATCTCTGTTTTCGTTGTTCCTCCTCGTTTTTCGAGAAGTGATTCGGCAGGTTGCCACGAACGAACTGCCGTACCCACACCGTCGCAACGACCGTGCGGTAACGATCGACATTCTGCGCGGTGTCAGGCCGTGTCATGGAGCGCCCCCCGTGCCTGACATGGGGTTCACGGAGCTGCAGGAGGAGGGATTTTGGGGCGCGCTGGACCGGTGTTGGGGTGCGATACCGCCGCTAAGGCCGACGATGACTGAGGTAGAGAAGATGTTAGGCCTGATCGCTGCAGGGTGAGCATGAATATTTATCTACATACACACATTATTATGCCGTGTGGGGCTAGCTATATCATAACCATATTTTCCGCGATGTAACACTACTACACACACTCAATGTACATATACCACATATAGTTGGAATGACACACATTTACAGAAGGTGCGGGAAGCTCAAATTGTGCCTTTGAAACATTCGTTGACATGGCCGTCCGTGCAGCTCCACCATTTCGTCCCACTGGAAACGACGTCGGGTGGGCGGCGGTCGGAGAGACTTGTAAACAAGACGGCAACGTTGATGGTTGCGAGTTAGCGTGCATAGCAGTCACCTCCGACACAGTCACACAGCGTGGATGACCGTGACGGGGACTAGAGAGACTCGGCCTGCTGCTGTCCTTGAGGGCAGTGAGAAACGCGGTCGTAGAAGCTGCCGAAGGACGACAGCACAAGCTGTCGGGGGAACTGCTCATCTGACGTTTCTTCGTCGGTGTACTGTTGTTGCCAGTGTTTAGTCATCGCCGTGCTGGCCGCCCCAAGGACAGATGCAAAAAATCCACAGAGGGCATAGCGGGGGAGCAGGGCTGGCTCTGGACGACGTCGATGCGTGACCTGCATTCTGGTTCTGAAGTAGGCCTTGACCTGGTCTACGACGCCTTCAGATTGCTTGTCGAGTGCGGCCACAGCCGATTGAAAGGTCTTTGGGATTGCAGATTCAGTCAACTCTCCGTCGTTCCGGAGCTGGACAAAAGGTGTGGAGATGAAGAAACTCGAAGCATGACCAAACATGCAAACGAGACTTGCATAGCTTGGTATCGAGGAGAGCAAGGTACATACTGATGTGGCTGCACATTGGAGATACCGCCTTCTGACTAAAGCATTCACCGCCTTCAAGATCAATGATATAAGTAGGCGACCAATGGCCCAACCTTGTTCGATATCCCAGCTGTCATGACCTCCTCCGCACCGCCAGAAGTGATCATCCCTGCAATTTTGTCCTCGCAAGAGGTGCTCTCCCGCCTTTTTCCAGGCATCAAGCCCCTGTCATCCGTCCTCGCCCCTGGCCGTGTGCCCAACTCGGGGCCAGAGGCTACGGCTGCCCTGCTCGCGGCGCTCAAGCACAATCACGAGCGGAGCCATATCTTTTTCAACGAATTCAGCTTCCACAAGTATGTCTCATTCTCTCGTTTCACTGATGATTCATTGATTGGTCGCTTCTACACCCAGTCATTCCGCCCACCACATACTCGCCATTTACGCTCTCGGTGCCCCTGGGCCCGTAATCACCGCTGCCTATGAAAACACCCACCTCGACCATATGCGTGTTGCGTTTGTGGCGCCTGGCGGGGTCACCATCACGGACGACAACTTTACAGATTATTTAGGGAACGACCAGTGAGCGCGAACCATTGCCACCCTTTCCCATTCTTCTCCGTTAATATTGGTTGTTCAGATATTATAACGCCTATCTCGACTACTTCCGCCGCGTTGTGCTCGAGCCCGGTGCTACCATTTCTTCCATTCTAGAGAAATACGTCTTCTCGTCACACTACAATGTCCGTACTCCAAAAGAGGGTGCCCAACAACCCGAGATGCTCAATCGGTTTGTCGAAATTCTCATCCACCCGATCATTCACGTCGGTTATGGCGCCGAGTTTGGCTTGATGGGTCTCATCGCGGAAGGTACCTCGTGCCCCGAGTCGTCACCGCTCATGGCTCATTTGATTAAAAGGTCTGGCATGGACGGCGGTACACCCTGCTAGCTTAACTACCCTTGTCACACGTCTGCTCTTCACACCGACGCGCACCACTCCCGTAACCGATGCGGAGAAACGGGGTAAGTTGTCCCGACTGTTCTTCGTCTCTTGTCTCACAGTACGTGGAACAGAGCCGGAGTGGATGCCGAAGACAGACTCGCGCCTCAGAGCGCTGAACATCTTGTCTCTCATGCTTCGCGACCCTCGTTTTGGGTCCAGAATTCTGGAAAAGCACGAGTGTGGTATGATGCTCCACACACACGGCGAAGTGATCAATCAGTATGCCGAGTTGTGGGACTGCCAGATCGAAAGCCAAGAAGACCTGGACGCACGCCTCGAGGAACTTATCTGGGTTGCGACGATTATGTATGGAGTCGGAAGCTGGGACGGAAACGAAACCGAATATCGTGCCGACTTCTTCACGTACGTGCAGCTAACATGGATGTCCTCGCATATTTTGATTGTTACGTTCAGCGCGCACATCGTGACATCGGTCTTGTTCGTTCCGACTCTCTGCGCGTACTTGTCACGCGCATCGCAAACGAAGCTGCTCCGTGCACACTTTTTGGCGAGCATCACCTGGTGGCTCTTCCGCGGCCGTCCGGGCTTCCCCCTCAAAGCGTTCATGTCTCAGCCTCTCCCTCCCCTCCCCAATGCCCCGTCATCCAAGTATCCCAACACCCTACCGGGCTCTCAGCCAACCGCAGGCGCCAGCGCGCTCCCTTCTCCGACGTCGCCCTATGCTACCACTCCGAACCCGTGGTACGCTATCCTTGCCAATGCGGTCGTGCACCCCAACGACCATCTCTGTAAAGCACAGCGGGCGCTGGCGCACTTTAACGTGCTGTATGGGCAGCGCGAGGCAGGGTTTATCCTCGACTCGTTGTCCAAGGATGGGGTGGATGTGGAACCCGAGTACGCGCATCTGGACGGGAGCCTGTTTCTGCGCGTGGCTTGGCTGACTACGGGGGCACTCGGATGGGTCACACACGGCGAGACGGACTCGAAGGTGTGGAACTTCGAGGCGTTCCATAGGGAGGCGGTAGCGGAGTTGGAGTTTCTGAAGAGTCAGGGAAGAGCCTAATGCGTAGTGAAAAACTGGTAGTGATGGCGCCCGATGTCCAGGAAGCACGACTGTTTGGTGTCTTGACGGCTATTCTATGTACTAGTAAAGGTTAGTTGCTGCGAACGAAAAATGTAATCCCTCCTCGCTCATCGAGTACGAAGTATTCAACAAACACGAAGAGGACAGAAATTAGCAAGATTGAGTCATCTGTATCATGGTCCTTGTTTGACCTTTACTTACATTCTGTGTAAAAACCCAGTCGAGTAGTCGTGGACTCCTTGGACATACAGTACTGGTGAACCGGTTCAGCAACGTCCGCCGCCCAGCGCTCACCTCTCGACCATAATCATCGCCCCTCAGTGCCACATCAATTATTCATTGAAATGACTCATCGGACAGCCTGAACCCGACGAGTCGACCAATGTGGAAAATACCGATGCCCCAGTATCCCCGTCCAATATTAATTGCTGTGTGGGCATAGGGAGGCGTAGTTCGTTGTCAAGTGCGGGGGATACGTGTGCGGCTCGTTTGGGCTGCGCTAGGGTCCTCAGGAGAATGGCACTCCTCCTCATGGGAGAATGGAGCCTTTCCATGGATTCCAGAAAGTGGCGCTCCCGGGATAATGATCGGGGCCGTTAGAAAGAACTTGCGTAGTGCCAGTGCGATTCTCTGTAAGGAGACAAGTACAAAAACGGTTCTTGGTCCGCGCCGGCAATCTTTTTGGGAAGGACACTGATAGTGTCACTGGCACCGCTCCATAAGCAGGTTTATTTTGCGATTTCGGATCATAAGGTAACTCCACCCAGTGCTGCCAAGTTTGCAATTTGAACAGCAAAGCGCTGGTCAGCAAAAAATCAGGGTATATATCGTCTGACCTGAAACGATCAGAACGGTGAGATGGCCGAGCGGTCTAAGGCGCCAGACTAAGGATCAGGTCATTAGGTGACCAAGTATATCTGGTCCGAAAGGGCGTGGGTTCGAATCCCACTCTCATCAAATTTTTGCTTCTTGATGAGGGTTCGATATGTAATGTGGCGCATAGGGGACAGTTGCTGTGGCTCATCCTGTGTCGAGTTTCACAATCACAATTAGAATCATGAAAGGAGTCGACTTGTGTTGTGTGTGAGGGGAGTACTCGCCTGTTTCGTTCTATTTTGCTTGTACGCTTCGCTGGCAGCACCGAGGACCCGAACAGTCGAAACAGCGCCGAAGGCTTCTAAAATAGGCGTGATTCGCGACGCGACGCGATCACGTGTACACGAGGCCATACCTAATGGGGTAAATTACATAATCCGAACCAGAAAACCTGGAGGTGTGGTCAGAGTGTGGCTTGTCGTCCTCTGCCACGAGCCTGTTGCGATGGACGTCACGTTTGGCGGTAAGTACAGACTCGAGGAGGAGATCGCCAACGGTGGCTGCGGTGCGTACCTGGTCCGTGCACCTTGCATCTACCTGTCTCATCCATCTTCTAGGCTCCGTCTTCCTCGGCGTGCACACCATAGCTGGGAAAGAAGTCGCTATCAAACTCGAGCCAGCCATTCCCCGTTCCCTCACATCTCCCCTTCGCCAGGAATCCAAGGTTTACAAGTCCCTCATGGGTGGCCCAGGCGTTCCCTGGATCATGTACTCCGGCAAACAAGGCGACTACAATGTCATGGTCATCGATCTCCTCGGACCCTCTCTAGAGGATCTCTTCAAGGTCTGCAACAAACATTTTTCTCTCAAGACCGTTCTCCTCCTCGCAGATCAGCTCGTGCGTTTTTTCTTTGGGTTCTCTGCCACTATATCAGTAATATTAATATTGGTTCCGCCCTCTACCCGCGATCATTTCTCGTTGCCTAGATATCTCGTCTAGAATTCATTCATTCCCGTTCATTTATACACCGCGATGTAAAGCCTGCCAACTTCGTGATGGGTCTGCCGTCGTCGCCCACTGCAACTATCGTCAATGTCATCGACTTTGGTCTTGCCCGTCGCTTCAGGGATTCCAGAACAGGAGAACACCTTCCCTATAAGCAGGAAGGCAAGCACGGCGTAGGAACGAGTCTCTTTGCCAGCTTGAATGCACATCGTGGCGTTGGTTCGTCCCACACTGAAACTGTGACGCAACTCCTAACACCGCCACAGAATGCGCGCGTCGCGATGATCTCGAGTCGCTGGCCTATATGCTAATCTACTTTCTCCGTGGGACACTCCCATGGCGGAAGCTGCGCGCACCCACGGTATCCCAGACCTGGGATCTCATCCTGCATGCGAAATTAGAAGCCCTTGGTCCCCTGCTGCCCGCATTATCACCCGATCACGTTTACCACGACCACCAGGAGGAACAATTATGCCCTCAAGATACCTCACAACTAGAAGAGAACCTCGACGACCATGAGACGCACTCTATGGTCGAACAATCTCGACCTCTCCCCTCGCTCGCTGTCTGTACGCCCCCTCGTCATACCCGTGCGCGTTCACAACCGCGTACCCCTACTCGATCCCGTTCACGTGTTCGCTCTCCAACTCATCCTGCGCAACTTCCTACTCCTTCTCCACATCGCCGCCATCATCGCAAACGGTCGTCTACTTCTTGCCACCACGAGATTTATCAGGAAGACTTGTACTTGCTACCCCCAACAATTCCAATGACGGCCACTCTCCCTGTTGAATTCACCCTTCTGCTCACTTATGCCTTATCTCTCTCTTTCACCGATCTTCCAGACTATGATGGTCTGCGCGACATGTTCCGCAATCTGGGACGTCGTTCAGGTGTCCGCTACGCGGACGAAATTGTGCAGGGCGACAGGTCTGCTACCCAATTTGATTGGGTCCGTAAGTCGCGAAAGGAAACCGGGCACTGCGCTCCTCAACGCGTGCGGGTCTGTGAAGCATGCAATGCCGCCGCTAGTGGTGTTG
This sequence comes from Leccinellum rugosiceps, assembly GCA_038089755.1. Lineage (NCBI taxonomy): Eukaryota > Fungi > Basidiomycota > Agaricomycetes > Boletales > Boletaceae > Leccinellum > Leccinellum rugosiceps. Next base: position 5,416 of record JBBPLL010000236.1, on the reverse strand, counting down.
CTGAGAGGCGATGGCGTTAGTTGGCAAGCGGCACAAGGGGAAAAAGTTCACGGATGCTACTTAGCCGGTCACTCGACCGGCTACCAACTGGTGTTAGGGACCCAGTTGAGGCTCTCTATCTTTATTATTATCGAGACCAGGGTAGTTGCCTGCCAAGTCTTTCGATGTCATGGGTTTGCCCTCCTTCAAGGGCTTGAAAGCTGTCGGGTGGGTGGGTCGCTTCTCTATGTCCGATAGTACCGGGGCTAACATCGTGGCAGTGCTCGCCTTTAACGAATCGTCCCTGGCACTTTCATTTATCATTTTGCTCGAAATGCACGCCACACAACTTGAAGACAATTATCCTGCCAGTTTCCCCGCTGTCCCGCACTACCCTTCCTCCCCGCCCCCTGTTGTGTCATCCCCTGCGGCCACCCTCGTATCTTTTGGTTCCACTCATCCGTGTATGTGTTTGCAAGATACCCAAGAAACCCGAATGTAGCTTGTCGTCGTTAAGTTGCGTGTACGCTCCTCTTGTTTTTCTATTCCCTGTTGTTGAGATGTTTTCGGGAGTGATAAGAGTAATGTGTTGTTCCGATTCTGTTCCCCTCCAGTTTTCCTACTATGGTCGCCCTGTTTTATTTATTTTATCAGTGACCTTGATGACCGTTGTTTCTGTCTAGCTGTTGTAGTACTTGTTGTATTCCTTCTCGCGACAAGGCACTGTTGGTTAGATAGACCTTAGAATATTAATGAAGTCTCCATCCGAGTTGGCTGAGTGTTGAACGTTGAGTACTGAGTGCTAGCACCACCCATAGCATTTACATACGTGCTACCAACCCTGCTGCATTGGCAGGCCTGAGACGCCCCTAGTTAGGTAATTGTTCCTTACACATATTGTTCTCATAGCCTCACTCCGAGTTGCGACAGACTCAGGCTATTTTTCCACTACCTAGGTTTGTAGTCGGAGTCTCGCCCGAGCTTGAACCACATTTCCGCTCGTATCCGACCCTGGCCATACGCTCGTAAGTAGCGGTGCCAACTCACACAACGGCAGCCCGAATCTGCCGCCTGACAGGTCAGCGCTCGAGCACTCACTTTACCGCGTACGCCAGCCGGATGATGTTGTTGTTCGCTAACTCGGACAGACCTTGCTCAACGTACATAAGTACCATCAGGCCTCAGGGCCAGGGCGGGCGTCGGCTGCCAAGAGAAAACCTTTGGGTCTCTGCAGACTCCATGATTGACGCTCGCTGAGTTTACATCGTCGTTCCTGTGGTCGTGATCCTCAGAATCCTGTCCCACTTCCCCTCCCCCCGGGTCCGGGGCTGTACACCCTCCTGGACCCTGATTGTTGCACCAGATCATGGGGGATATCGAGACGATGCGGCCTCTAGCTTGGACCGAACTCTGCCCAAGTTGTCCTCTGGTAAGTAAAAAAAAAACGTTGATGGGCCGGTCACCATCAAGGGCTTTTTTTTGGTGGAAGTGACCTTATTCCGTAATCCACAGCATATGCCTAGACTCTTTCTCGACGGGTCGGTCGAACGACGAACGTGCGGGGTGGCATTACGGCTGTGGGTTTGACCTGGAATCCCGCGCCGAAAACACCAAGGTACCGCTTTTTTTTTAAGTCCCGTTAGTAACGTTAATTCTGGTCCCCTCCATGATCAGTTGCCCTGCAGGTTATAAAAATGGGCCGCGCTCCATTCGTCATCACCTGCATTCTCTGTCACGGTTCACATTCCTTCTCCTTTGTTGAATCCCTTCACCCTCCTACCTCCCTCTCCCGTCCTGGGTGCCCTCCCACTGAATGGCAAGAGCGATTGGGCCCCACCCAGTGGAACAACACCCGGCCCCTCAGCCTCAGAATGGCGAACCCATTGAGCTCCACCCAGTGGGACAACAACCAGCTCCTCAGCAGCAGAATGGAAGGGCTGCCCCGATTCTCCATCCCAACCCTCGACTCGTCGCCTTGTCGCAGATTGACAACGCTCCTTATGGGTACGTATTTTCGTTCAATATCGTGTCGTTGCTTCCTGCTTATCCAATGCTCCTTACCACTCGTCCCCCTTCAGAGGATTTCACCGAAGGATTTGTTTGGTGGCAGGCATTGGTTTCTTCACGGACGCGTAAGCCTATTTAGGCTTTTTTTGATGATGCTCCCTTTCGAGCGACTGTTTTTCTAGTTATGATATATTTGCCATCACCATGGCTGCGGAGATGTTGAATTCCGTCTACGGTCCCCTGGGGATCTGGGAATCTGCAGGTCTCAAAATGGCCACTCCGATCGGAAATTTGATCGGGCAGCTCTTGTTTGGGGTGCTTGCGGATATCCTTGGTCGTAAGCGAATGTGTAAGTGGTGAAGCTCACCATCTCATGTGTGTTCCTCTGAGGGTTCCATGTATAGATGGTGTCGAGCTTGTCATCATGATAATCGCCACCTTCGGACAAGCCGTTTCTGGCGCCGGTCCCTACTTGAGCATCGTCGGCATACTGATCTTCTGGCGTGTTATCGTAAGTGTCTTGGAATCCTCTCAAAGCTTACAGACGTATCGATCACGGGCAATTTAGATGGGGATTGGGGTAGGCGGTGACTATCCTTTAAGTGCGATCATCTCCAGCGAGTGGGCCTCTACCGAAATCCGCGGTCGTCTCATGACTACCGTCTTTTCCTTTCAAGGTTTCGGTCAACTTTGTACGTTTCAGACTTTGCTTTATGTTATTTTCCTTCATTCACGGCTCTCCAGTTGCTTCTCTCGTCGGGATGATCGTCATGGCCGGTTTGAAAGATAGAATTGAAAGCCAACCTGACGTAGTTGACCTTGCCTGGAGACTGCTCATTGGGATTGGATGCATACCCGCAGCTTTTGTTGTTTATTATCGCCTTACCATCCCTGAAAGCCCTCGTTTTACGGCGGACGTATCACGCAGAGTCGGTCAAGCAGAGCAAGACATCAGGAACGGCATGCGACATCGAGGGCTCGCCATCTACGAGGAGGTGGTGGTCCACGAGCAACGCATTATAGCCCCTCCTTCATCTTGGAACAATTTTGTTGGCTATTTCTCCAAGTGGGAAAACGGCAAGGTTCTCTTTGGCACGGCATATTCATGGTTTGCGCTTGATGTGAGAACATGAAACAAAATCGTCTATGTTGCTTGTTGACTTGTGCACAGGTTTCTTTTTACCTCCTCACTCTGGACTATGAGCCCATTCTGAATTTTGTTTTCCGCTTCAACTCAGAAGATACGTACGAGAATCTGTACACTCTTTGCGCCGTAAGCGCCATCTTGGCTGTCGCTGGTCTGCTTCCTGGGTTTCTCGCGGCCTTCGTGTTCATAGATTCCTGGGGAAGAAAGCCTATCCAGCTTATGGGGTTCATTGTTCTCACCATTTTGTTTTGGATCATGTGTGCGTAGCTATTTTTTTAAAATTTAAATCCACAGGGCAACCCTTGACACCTTCCTCAGCTTTTGATTACTCAAAGCTCGTTCCTGGAGGTGCTAGTGGACCGGCATTCGTGGTCCTCTACTGTTTCGCCAATTTCTTCCAAAACTTTGGTCCCAACACCACGACCTTCATCATTCCGGGAGAAGTCTTTCCCACTCGCTACCGCTCCACCGCACACGGTATCTCTGCTGCCTGTGGCAAATTGGGCGCAGTGATTGCGCTAATCCTGTTTACCATATCACAGCAACAGCGTGTCGAAGTGTCCATAGTGTACGTCTGGCCAGTCCTCCTTTTATTTGACTCACGCATCACATCGTAGGTTGACCGTGCTTTCGTTTGTCATGATGACGGGTGTCCTTTCGACGCTGTTGATCCCCGAGACGAAGAAAAAGACTCTCGAGATCCTCTCCAACGAGGACCAGGGAAACTTCAGGGATCCGGTACGACCTGTATGACCTCCGGCTTCAACTTGGACTCGTCGCCTGTGTTGTGCATGTCTGCTTTCGCGTTGCTTTCGAGCGCGCGCACTGCTAGCACTCTTATAGTTCTTCCTATTATCGTCCATCGCGGATAGCGCCGTATGCGGCCCAGACGCGTCGTGGTCGCGCCAAGGACCCGTAGCAAGTAGTGTATGTTTTGGACGATCTCGGACGTAGTGTACTCTGTTGCCAGTGTTCGGCCAGTGGCCGTACGTAATGCCTGTAATTTTGCTGTCCAACTAATGACGATACCCCGGAGGGACAACTGAATGTGCTGTACCTGGCCTGACCAAAGCGGGAAATGGCACTCAGGTCGCAGACTTGGATGCCGATGAGCATTACTACAAGTGATTGGAAATTTAGTAAGAACAGCCAAGTTTGAGTCGGACGGGTTCGATGAGCAAACAACAAACATCATGCGATTACAACTTCTCGAAACAAACAGTGATTGCGCGAGTAATTATAGTACAGCGTCGGAACTTGATTTCATGATTCTACTGAGTGTTCCGTACTGGATGTCGGCTTCTCCTGTTTAGCGACCAGCGGTTCCTCGTTCAGTCTGACAAGTCGATAAGCCAAGTCAAAGTCTTTTTGAAGATCAGGAGCCGGGGATGGAAGTTGGTCAAGGACAACTTTGATATCGGAAACGACCTGTCTCATCTTGACCACGTCCTTTTCTTGATGCATGCTTGCGTTAGGATCGATCATTTTGCGCAATTTGTGACCCTTCTTGAGAAGAGCACTGTATGAAAATGGCAGTTGAAAGATGAACTGCGTTCCTCAACCCTTGAGCTCACCTTATCATATCCATCTGCTTCATCACTTGTTCGAGGCGCTCGTGGCTCGACTCCGAATAGTAACTTTTGGTCTTGGCTTTGAAGTCGTGGGCGATACCAATCGCCCTATCAAGGCACACGACGAGACGTGGTAATGCCCAGAGATATAGAGTGCGGTATGCAGTTCTCTCCCAACCTGAGGCGTACACGTTTTTCAGGCATATGGTGAAGATAGCATTCCTTTGAGGATCTGACTCTCCACGAACGACGCGGGCAATGATTTTACGGCGTGTGCGGTACCCGCGGTAAGCAGCTTGGATTTTCTCCGCTGCACTGGTTTCAACTTCGATACGTACTTGCTCGCATGTCAGCATGGGTTCGTCCGGAACGAGTTCCTGTGGTTCTTCGTGAAGCTCTTTGACAGGTTTGACTTTGGGCTGTTGAATTCTTTGCTCCCTCTTCGAAAGGGGGGGAGCAGACCGGGCAGCGGAAGCCTGCAGACGACCACCGGTAGATACATTCGAACGACCCGCTGCCGACGGAGAGGGAGACGGTAATTCAGAGGGATCCTCAAACCAGATGTGCTTGATCCGAGACAACGCGAACGGAGGAACGAGTGTTGGATCTCTTTGTTTGTGGAGAAGCTCGACCAGATCCATGATAACCCCTTTGCTTTCGCTGGCATCATATTCCACGATTGCCTTCATGTACTCGTCGAGGTGTGCATGCA
>JBBPLL010000235.1:0-41744 GCA_038089755.1 Leccinellum rugosiceps | reverse complement strand
ACCATTTGCGGACCAAGCAAGTGGTGAGGATTTCCATCCTTCGAATGAGCACGGGATATCGAGTAACTGTTGACCATTGCCGCTGTCGAAGATGCGTATTGACCCTCCGACAGAAGCTGTGGCCAGGCGTGAACCATCTGGAGAGAACCTAACTGTATCCACTGCGTGAGCGTGCTTGAGTGACACGAGTCGATTGCCTGTGCGAATGGCCCAGATGAACGCGGATGCGTCGCTCCCACCCGTGGCAAATGTCATCGAGTTGGGAGAAATATCCATAGACTGTGCTATGTGTCCGTGGATGTTGCGAACCTTTTTGTGGGTTTCCATGTTCCAAATCACGATAGGTGCCTCTACTAGATCCCACCCGCACGTCCCGAACACCAACCATTTGCAATCCATTGACAGGGCGGCTGTATCGATTGTCCCCTTTGCTTGAATCGCTGTGCCAACCTCATGTCCATCATCCACTTGCCATCGTCGAATCATCTTGTCGTTACCACCGCTCAATATGTGCTTGCCGTCGGGAGTGAAGAAAGCAGAATATACCGCACAACCACAATTGATCTCAGTTATTTTCGAGTGACCTGGGAGTCGACAATGGTCATCACAAGCACATAGGACCTGAACAGTGACAAGAGACCCACTTTCTCCAGTTGTGTACATATCGTTGACCGGGACGCTACACAGGAATTCAGATGGGAATACAGGGTCAAGGGTCTTGATATATGTTCCCACACTATCACCTTCAAATTCGTAGCAGCGACAACGAACCAAACGCAGGCGAACGCCGAATATGAGTCCGAGAAAACAAAAGACAGATACGGTACACCTTCCTACATGTTTCTGTTCGCGTCTGATTGCGGTACAGTCAAACGGAATGAGTTGCTAGGTGTTCAAATGCTCTCCCGCAACCTTCACCCGCGGAATTTTTTTTCCCCTCCCGAGCCCGTGCCTTTGTCCAGATTGCACGCGACTGTCTCTGCATGCACGGCCTCGACCCCAAGCTCAGCTCTGTCCTCCCACCTTTTCCGTATCGGACAATGCTGCGCCAAACCCTGGCTGTCCGTTGCAAAACAACTCGCTCACGACGTGTTGCTCCATCTGCCCGACGATTCCGACGCTCAGCAGGGATGGACGAAGTACTACCACCTCCAGGACGGTTCGAGCTACGATGAACACGCTCCGTGTCCGGAACACATCGGTCGGCCAGAGCAGATGTTCGTGTTCGACGTCGAGATGATGCCGCCCCACCATCCGTGCCCAGTCCATGCCCAGTCCATGCCCACGCCGTGTCTAAAAACGCGTGGTATTGCTCAGTATCATCCTGGCTTCCAGACGAGACGGAGGAGGTGCAGTATCTGATCCCATTCGGTCACCCCCACGGGTTGTCGTCGGACATAACATAACATCTCCTATGACCGGCAACGCATTCGCGAAGAGTACAGTCTCAGGGGCACGCAGACGCGGTCCATGGACACGATGTCCCTCCACGTTCCTTGGCATCTACAGCATGATTGGACGCCAAAGGTCGCCAAGTAATCCAGCGGCGTTGATGACGTTGTAGGTCGTTCCCCAACTACATGTCTTGTCTGGCGTTAATCGTGTGCAGATCGCAGAGTCGACACCCAGGTACAAGTCACTCACAGGCAATTCACTCAGGAACCACGTCCTCGGCGCTGGTACCGTGAACCACGTGCTCTCAATCCCTCTCCTTGTGTTTTGATTGTCATCCTCTGCAGTATGTGACGGAAAAGAAGTGGAATTTCATTCAGGATGGCAATATAAACGTAACCTCCCAGCGTGGGCACGAAGAAAATTTTGACCTTGGTCCGATGCATAGCGTTCCTCGAGTATCTCAAAGAGGGCTGTCTTACTGCATCAAATTAGCTAGGCTACTGGATCGTGAGCAACAGAATCATACATATGTCCCCCGCCCTGCTTATGATTACGATATCTCTACAATCCCGACACGGATATCCTTGGCAGAGCTAATGCCGCGTTTAAGCCCTGGCAAGACGATCTCGTGCTCAGCAGCAACCCGTTTGTACTCCCCATGTGACTGTTGCTGCAGCAAAAGTGCATGGAATGGCTGTTGCAGACGGACGACGAGCTGCAATGCCCGGGTATAGACATCCATCGTGGCAACGGGTCCAGCATACAAGGGAGGAGCGGTTGAAGTGGGTGCAGCTCGAGACTGAGAATTTGCTTCCACCTCCGAACCAGACCATGAACTTTCCGATTCATCGCCACTATCCGATGCACTTCCCCAACCGACGTCGAGCAGACTACGCAAGTCGCGGATCCAGGGATGTGCGAACACTAGCTTGCGCGGGTCTGTCAACGAAAGCGTGTCTGACATCCGAAATTCCACGTGGCCTATCCCTAACACCCGAGCACTGAGACACTTTCCTTCACCGACCTCGAGATCTAGTTTCTCGACGAGCTTCTTGACCGGGAACAAGACGCACGGGAGGTATAGTCTTCTGTGGGCAAATCTTGCCAATGGCAAGCGGATGATCCGTTCATAGATGATCATCGCCTCTGTCTGAGACATCGAACTTTTTAATTCTGAGATGCGCCCATCCATTTCGACATCTTCAATGACGAGCAAAGCTTTGGAGGCTTGAGGATGAAAGGCGAGTGAGGTTGGGAGGCAGCTGTTGTATGATGAAGATTGTCCCGTCCATCCAAGCACTGTTGCCTCGCCTGAGCTAGCCATCAACTCCTCAAGCAGTTGGCACAACACTGCATCTCCTCCTGCTCCGCAGTGACACTCCAGAGCAATCATTTGTTTCATTGTATCGGCCGCATCATCATAGCGTTCCAAAGCATGCAGCGCGGTATGCCGTCTTTCGTATCCCCAGAGACCCTTGGAGTCTGCATCGATTGCCTGAGTGGTTGAAGCTATGATTAGCGTCGTCGCATAAGAAAGATCGAAAAGTAGATGCCATACATCATCAGCATCTTTCAATGCATCCTCCCACAGCATTATTGTTGCATGAACTTTGCTTCGTTTGATCAAGAGACGCGCGGGATTCGGAAGATTCAAAGATAACGCAGTAGAGTAGCATGCAATGGCCACTCCTGCATTCTTAGACCTCATCGCTACATCACCAATGTCTTCTAACATGTCCATGCATTGCTTCAGATGCTGCTGGATTTCAATACCGAGGTCATCGAAGTTCCATCCAAAGATCTTTCGAATACTGTGTAGGTAAGGTTGAAGATTGAGTGAGAGTGAGCAGCTTACAAGTGAGATTGTGACCAGTTCAGGATGATCTTGAGGGATAACAGGTTCCCCTGCGCGCCTCAGCCATTCCGCAGCCCGCTCGTGTTCTCCTTCCCTCAACGAGATGCCTGTAAGTATGATGCACATTCGGGCCTGAATACAACTTGCTTATCATTTCATGCTGCACAGCAATCCTAGAATCTACATACCCGGATAGCGACATATATAGTCTTGTCATCCATAGCATTGATCAAGTCTTCAACCCGCGAAATAGCTTCATCGTGTCTTCCGCACTGGAACAGGATGATGGCCTGCATGAAGCTAAGTATCAATCCAAACAGCGATGAGAACAGTAAGCACGTGCCTTGATAAGCAAAACAGAATTGCTTTCCGGTAAGGAACCATTAGCGAAAATGAGGTCAAATACACGCATGGCAGCGTCGTGGTCACCATTGGCTGTCCGGGCTATGGTGATTGCGATCTGGCCGATTGTGGACCGCTGGACCTCGACGGACTTGGTGTGCGATAGTTAATGCATGACGAAACCAATGACAATCGAATGGTTACCTTTTTCGCATCATCTATGGCCAGGTTGTTTTGTTTCAGACGGGACCGTACAAGAGACCGCTGAGCGAGGTATTGCGAACGACGAGAGGGATCCTGAACGTCTAGGATCTTTTCTGTCAAGACTTGTTCCGTGCGAGTCAAGTCGCCCTGAGTCCAAGCTTCAAGTGCCTCTTCGCTGATTTGCATGAGTGGAAACTCTGACACAAACAGGTCACAAATAGTAAAAATCAACACCATTGAACACACTCACGGCGCTGAAATAGTAGGAGATTTCACGCTTTAAGATCCGTCGACGTTTAGCAGTAGAAACACTTACATCTCCAGTAAGGTACGAGTCCGGAAGGACACCACGAAGACTCCTCACGGTCACCTTCCCGTTGCTTTCACCGGTAACAACGTAGGCGCAGTCAGGGGAGAGCGTCATGAACCAGACATCACTGGTGTGCTTTATTACGGGACCAATTTGCTTGTATGTTGAGGCATCCTGAAAAGACAGCGAGGTGTTTTTGGTAACAGCGATGAAATTTTGGTTGGACGATGCTGCGATAGAAGAGAGACCCGTGGAACTACTGCTGGCAGGAAGAGGCCATGCACTGAGCAAGGATCCTGAGGATGTGTCAAAACACTTGGCTTCGTTGGACGGCAAAGAGGCAACAAAAATTTGACAACTATTGGCTGACCACGCAAGTGGTGAGGATACGAATCGCCCGATTGAGCACGGGATGTCGAGCAACCGTTGACCGTCATCGCTGTTAAAGATTCTGATCGAGCTTCCGGTAGCCCCAGCGGTGGCGAGACGGCGGGCGTCTGGAGAAAACCGAACTGCAATCACTTCGGAGTCATGTTGCAGTGGGCCCGCGAGTTGTTTGCCTGTAGTAATGCTCCAGATAAATGCGTGATTGTCTGCCCCACCCGTAGCAAATGTTGTCGAGTTGGAAGAAATATCAAGCGAAAACACTTCCTCTGTGTGACCCGTGATGTCCAGAACTTTTGTGTCAGTTTCTGCATTCCATACCCTGGCGTACGGATGTGAGCTCAACCCGCATACCAGCCATTTGCGATCCATCGACAGTGCAGCTGCATGGATTGAACCTCCTGGTTTAATTGCTGTGCCAACCTCACGTCCATCATCTGCTTGCCATCGTCGTATCATCGCGTCATGGCCGCCGCTCAATATGTGCTTGCCATCAGGAGTGAAGAAAGCAGAGAGGATTGCATGACCACAGTCAATTTCAGTTATTTTCAAGCGGTCTGGGAGTCGACAAATCTTTATCATTACAGGCATTCTCGTATGAAAAGGGACCTACCTTTTTCTGTTGAATGCATCGATCACAGAACTCAGATGTTGATGGTGCTAGATGGGAGCGCAGGGTCAAAGGTTACAATTACGTGTTCCTCCGAGTCGCGGCGATAGGCTATAACGTCCCGAGCTAGCCTTTAGACCATCTTGTGTACATATAACAATGGGCATTATCCAGGCAGTCAGGTTTTTCACCTTCCTGAACTAAGTGCCCTTGATTCAGAAATCGCTCAATGATGGAACAAGTCCAGCGCCGCGGTGTGTCTCGCTACAGCTACGAGGCAGTTGACGCTTAGATGGAGGTCTTTGTAAGATACAGAGTTCTGCCCTGCTTGAGGCCGTCAAGCTGACTGAGCCAGACCGTTAGAGCGAGCCTATGGAGCTCAGACTTTACATTGGGGCCGGGCCTAGCGTTTGTAGTAGGTCGGGCAGTGCAGACGAGACTGCCTCATGCCATGCGGCGACCTAGACCCACTGCCAGCCACCCCACTGGCATTGTCCCATCTTAAGCACATAAGTAACAGCATACATCGAGGGGAGGAGAGATAGATCCATGTGCCCCGACATAGGTGAATCAATAAGATCGGAGGTAAACGGTAGGTGAGCCATGGTGATAAATGATACAACCTCGAGTCCCAGATATCCACCACCACCAAGAAACAGCACGGACGGACCACATGCGCCCGGATACTGTTTCGTGTCATCCGGTCCGAATGACTCTAAAAAAAACAGAGATAAAGCGACGAACAAGACCGACGAAAAGAAAAGAGAAAAGCGAGAAAGAGATCGTTCCCAATCAAGGCTTGCCAAACACGAGCTTGCCCGTACAATGCCCATTCCCATGCTTCTCGACCTCGATCCCGGTCAACTTCGTCTTGCCATGCAACCAGTCCAGCCGACGCACGCCCCCCTCCCACCCCCCACCCATCTTGGTGCACCGCTTCTCGTACGCCCGCGTCACTTTACATTGCGCCCGACTCCCGTGCCCAAGTGCCTCCCACTCCTGCGGCGTCACCCGTGTGAGGAGCGTTGTGTGCAGCGAATACAGTAAATCCAAGTTCGTAATGTTCGTCGACCGACTGGACCTGCCCGACGATGACCCCGACCCCCCGCCAGCATAGTAGAACGTGGTACCACCGCTACTCGGGGACGAGGTAGACGGACCAACGACGACTGGCCATGGAAACTTGTCGGAGCGGAGGACGAGCCGCGAAGCGGAAGGCGTGGGCGGATCCGTGGCGGGCTGCGCAAGCGTGTGTGCCGGGACCGCCGAGTGCGTCGTCCGGTCGAGCACGGTGCGCGACGACGGCGTGTACGTGACGTCGTACGAAATCGGCGCGTTGTGTAACCGCGTCGACGCGAACAAGGGGTGCATGTGTAACGAGGTCGGATAGTGTGGCATTTTGTGTTCGGCGCTGCCTGCGTCTGGAAGGAATGCAATGCATCAGAATCAGTCACATGAAGGGGGCAGAGATCTGCGACAACGTGACGTACGAGAGTGTATGGATCCTGTGGCAGACGAAACGCTGCCTTGCCATGGTGGATTATGTCTTAATGACGGCCGCCGCTCATATCTGACATGGTGTGAAGAGCTGCCAGCCGACGACCCGGGACGTGCGGATCCAGGTAGGAGCGATGAACTCGAGTTGGTTCGAGACGACGGCCCAAACGACACGGACGGTGACATCGACGGTGTGTGGGGCATGGCATAATGAGCTACTTGATCAGGGACAGAAGGGCAGTCAGTAAAGGATGGAAGGAGAAGGACAACAACACGCACGATGCTCAGAGGACTTGTAACTCGCGCGCCGGTACAACGGTGACCTGTCAGCCTTGGAAGACGACCCGTACCTCACCTCGCCAGAAGAGCTCGACGCCCGCGCAGGGACGTCAAAGGCATACCGTAATGGCGAAGGAGCCGTGGTGCGAGCAGAATAGCTATTGCTACGCTTCGTCTTCAAGCGTGGTGGGGAAGTGGGTCCAGCAGAAGCTGAACTTGGGGATGCATAGATGTAGTTGGGGGTTGGCTGGGAGCGGGAACGCCAGTGAGACTTTGATGACTGTTCACTAGAAGGAGAGTTGTCGCGAGAGTGTCCGCCAAAGATGTAGCGCAGGTAGGAGGTCATCCTGTTTGATTGGGTCGTGAACGCAGGGGCGTATGTACGGAGTCCACTGGGTTGGAGGAGACAATTTATATACGCGTGATAAGAAGATTTCGGGGTCTGGGAAGCGTATCAGTCTACAGGTTCTAGACGTGGTCCAAAGCGGCGAATTGAAGTAAGAGAATCCCCAGAAAAGGCGGCGGGAGTTGTTCCGCCGTGCTGCCGGATGTTAGGAGGGTCTGATGCCGAGAATGCGAGGCGAACTTAAAAGATTGGAGGGATCTCTTGAGAATTATATAGCGACATTTGGCAGGAGGCCCAATTATCACATCTTTGACGTCGTTCGAAAGCTGCTTGCAGTTCCATGCGAATGGCTGGCGAGAAAAGGGTGATCTGCGAGGGGGCGAATGAGGTAAATTTGAGGCGGGGTGCCACATCGGGTGGCAAGAGTGACTAGTGAGTCGGCGTTTAACGTTTAGTTTGCAGGACCGCAACGAGGCGCATGTTCGAGATTGATCAGCAACCAGAGTCTCGCTTCCCGACGCATGGTAACCGCGTGTTCGGAATTTACGGCCACGGTGCGCGACGCGACGGTCCGGCCCGTTGATACGATACGTCGTGTCGCTTGATCACCGCAGTGAATGTTGGCAACTTTTAACTTGCACGTTTGAGCAGTCGAGCACCATATTTCAATATTATCTGGACGTGGAGAGAATAACGTGTACCAGACTGAGAACGAGCTGGTGACCAAGGGGTTGAAAGCGAAATGAACGCGTGTTCCAGGATCGTTTCAATTGCTCACAATGACAAGTTCCCGATTGGAATGTACATCCAGTGACAGCAAAGTAAAAAAAAAACTCCTTCACTCGGCTGGCGCCCAGGTTCTTGAAGACATGAAATCATTCACTAGCTAGCCGAAATGAAGAAGATGATTGATTGCTCTCCTGGTCGATCGCTGACAGATCGTTACCCCTTCATGTTCGCGCTCGCCCTCAGTCTCGACCCTCCCGTTGTGCTGTGCAGGAAACATTGCTTGGAGGCTAGCATCTATCTGACCAATGTAGTGACCGATCTGCCTGAAGTTCATCTGTCGGTGGCGGGAAGTGGGCCGACTTTGAAATTGGTGGTACCTGGAACGTGTAGTGCTTCGCGAATTCACCTCCGTTGCGTACTGATCGCACGATGACAAAGATAATTGAACCAGAGAAGAAGGGTTCTAGGCGCTACCCAACGAGCAGGCTCAGGACACGCCAACGTGTTTGGTTTGAATCTAGTCCAAACAAAGGACAACCGGCGATCGTCTGCTATAACACTTCAGTTGACATCTACCATGACCTCAACATTGGGTAAAATTCTGCACAAATTTAAGCACATAGGCTCTTCCCAACCCGGCCCAGCGTTAGATTTAGGCAACCCCACCACTGACGAGCAGGTTTATCGCTTTCGAAAGCAAAGGGGTGTAAATCTCGGTAAGCAAACGACGCTGTTCAAGCGTTGAACGGGATCACGGAGCGTGCAGGTTCTTGGTTCGTCCTGGAGCGGTGGATTGCAGAAGCGCCATTTGTTCTGGCGGCGTCACCTGGGCAGAGCGACTTGGACGTCGCTAAAGGCCCTCGTGCAAAGGAAATCTTGGAACGCCACTGGGATACTTGGATCACGGACAAAGATTTCGAGTGGCTCGCGGCCAGGGGAATAAACGCAGTCCGGATTCCAGTAAGCTGTCTTTTTTCTTTTCATCTGTGCATACGTTTTATGAGCTCACGGAACGCAGATTGGTTATTATCACTTGTGCAGTCTCAATAGTTCTCTGCTGTCGGGGACGGATTTCCGTGACCTTGACGGTGTGTTTGAGGGTGCTTGGGCTCGACTCGTCCGAGCGGTCGAGACCGCTCAGTCTCATGGCATCGGTGTATTATTCGGTCTGCGATTCTCGTCTTCCATTCTACCTTCTAATAGTATATCCAGATTTGCATTCTGCCCCAGGGAAGCAGAATCAGGATTCTCATTCGGGAACTTCTTCCCCTGCAATTCAGTTCGCCACTCGGTCCAATCTGGACCTTACGGCCAGAGTCCTCCTCACATTGCTGTCTGCCACACGGTCGCTGCGGTTGGAGCACGATCCCCCGATTACCAACATCATCGGAATCGAGCTCCTCAACGAGCCCAGACCCCCATCCCATCCCATGTTGAAAGACTGGTATGCAAAGGTGATAAAGGAAATGCGCACGGTCGATTCAGGAATACCGATTTACATATCCGACTGTTGGATGTCGGACGACTACGCCCACTTTGTCAAGTCGCTTCCTGGATCTACTGCACCGGTCTGTCTGGACCACCATCTCTACCGCTGTTTTACGCAAGAGGATATCTCGACTCCGGCCGCACAGCATTCCACATCGTTGATGGATCCTGGTGCGTCGACGCCGCAGACGTTCGCACGCGTGGCAGGCGTGCTCGAGGACGCGGGTGGTGCGCTCGTGGTCGGCGAATGGTCTGGCGGCCTGAATCCAGGTTCGTTGCCACATGGCCATGGCCATCATGTAGATGCGCGGGAAGAGCGAGCCACGTACCTGGCCGCTCAGCTTGCCCTGTTCGAGCAGCACTGTGCAGGATGGTTCTTCTGGACGTACAAGAAGCAGTATAGTGGCGATCAAGGGTGGTCGTTCCGGGATGCTGTCGAAGCGGGTGTATTTCCGAATCGCGTTGGCGTGCACCCGACTAGGGACGTCCCCGTGGATGACCCGGATCGGGCGGGGAGGAAGGCTGCAGCGTTGAGTCGTGCTTTGGGTTAATCCGTGTCCATCTTCCCTCGCAGCACATTTTTAATTGTTGTTCATGCTTCAAGGCCAACACACTTCCTATTGGACACAGTACCCGGGGCGTTACGAACATTGGCGTTTTAGCAAGGGTCATGATCAAGGCTGGGAAGACGCCTACGCTTTCCTGCTGCATAGCGTTGCAAAGCAGCGTGTCGTCTCCGAGCTCGGATTCCAGGGACCTTGGAAGAAGAAGAGGGTGCACGAACACGGCGTCGAAAGCGGGTTTAGCAACAATATCTGGGAATATGGTAATGTATTCGCTTTCGTCATTCTTCGGTCTCGATTCTGTTTTGTTTTGTTCCGTTCCCAGTCTTACCCATACGGAGCTCTTGGACTTGGGCGGAACTGATATCCCTTATCCTTTCAGAGCATGGTTATGTACAAGCCATACACTCAGCGAACCTCGATTTCCAAACGGTGTATTGCTAAGGTGAGCGATCTGCGAGTCGTTATGAGAGCCTCACGGCGAAAAAGCCAGTAGGCATCTCATCTGCCCTCTCCGTGATCGGGATTGCCACTGCGTTAGGCTATCGTGTGTTACTAGCTCACTCAAACCCTATCTCACTCACACCATCTCGAGAATATAGCGTGCCAAAGACTGTTTTATTTCATCTGTCACTGCGCGTTATGAGCAAAAAGCTTTCAGGTTACACTACAGAATATACGAATCATACTGTACAACAACTACGCAACAAAAGTCGAATACATAAACATGCGTTCGCTACCATATCCTATCAGCCAAACATTGTCTATCGTCTATAGTAGTGATGAGTACATTCAAGATCAGATATAACATCAAAAGATACAAAAAGAAACAGCCGCTGCAACCCGCCCATCATCGTCATCACAGAGTGTACCCCATATTCACATGCGTGAGGAGTCTCCAGTGATAAAACCCGTCCTCGTCGTGCGTCCTGACCAATCCCCTAAACACGTGCTTCTCCCGCAAATAGTCGACGCGCTTGACCCCCCGGCTCGCCTCCACCTGCGCCGACGATGGTGCGCTCCTGCATCGCCGCGTATACGCGCGCGCAATTTCCGTCTCTTCCGACAAGTTAAGCCTCGCCCAGTCTTGGTGCGTGATTTGGCGGTGGAGCGACGAGTGGATCATGTACAGGACGTCCCCAAGCGTGATAGGGGGCAGCCCTGAGGGTACCGGTGTCGAGGCGTATCCGTCATAGTGGAACTCGAGGTCGATCGGCCACTGTGGGATGGCGTCGTGCGAGATGCGCATGCGCGTGAGGGGCGGGTACGTCGCAGCCTGGTTGAGTTCGTCTGCGGACATGATTGCGGACTGGCCGTGGCCAATCCAGCGGAGGGGGGAAAAGGTCGGCGAGGCGAGGTCAAAGTGAAAGTCGGTGCGGGGAGCTTCGCCATTCAGGAGGGGGTGGATCTGGAAGTGGGAAGAATGGGAGCCGGACCATGGTGGGGAGGAGGCGGGTTCCCAGGGGCGGAAGCCACCGCCGAAGGAGCGTCTACGGTGGTGGCTTGGTGTAGACGGGGCTGAGAGGAAGGGGCTGGGAGGCAGGCCATGCCAGGATGGTCTGCGGGTGCGAGGAGGGGGGTTCCAGTAGGTATCATCGAAGTGCACACTGTGAGGGGTATTGGGTCTGAGATACGGGGATGGGGGGGTATATGGGGAACTCGGGAAGAGCGTAGCAGGGGGTATGAAAGGTGAGCGTTGTGTGTATGGGCCGTACCCTAGATAGGGAGTGGGCTCGAAAGCCGAAGGGGTGTAGACGTATGGACCAGACATTGATGATATGATGACCGCTGGTCAGAATGGGTGGTGAGGACGTGGGGTCGTATTATATCTAATAGATAGGCGGCCCGGACACAGCCTCTTTCATGGCCGAGGCTGTCGTCATCAAGATTCAAGTCATTAACACAGCCGGGGCGTTACCTGCTGTCACAGCCACACTGGGGCAGAGACGGAGCAGATCAACGCCCCAGTGGAGCCACTTTCGGGTTTGGCTTGGCTCAAGGAAGGTGGAATCCACAAAGATGTCACCAAACAGAACTGGTTTGGAGTCCCAGTCGCCGAGGTCTTGCCGCAGCAGGCCCTGGCCATGACCGGTGACCACTAGTGACTCACCTGACCTTTTTTTCATTCCCAGCATCAGGCGCCCAACTTTTTCCCATCTTGAGTCGACTGCGTTGAATAAGCGAGCGCGTCTATGTAACGCCACGCTAGCGCGAATGAGTCGAAACCGCGGCGAAGGTTGCAGTGCCTTCAAGGACCCTTCGTCTATCATTCATCATGATCATGATCGCATCATCGTGTCCCTATCTGTTGCGAGTGCAAACTCATATTTCCCAAACCAATCACCAAGTCATGCCCAGTTCAAACTACGGAGCCACTTGGCTTGACCCATAATAATAGTAGCAACTGGGATGTGGTTTACGGCGCAAGTGGTTGGCACTGGGAGTCTCGATAATTGAAGAAAATTCTGTGTTGTAACGATCGATTGGTGGACGTTTTTGGCAAAGAGCTTCCTTGCACAGCTTGCAAGATAAGTTAGCAGTGTTCTGCTCTCATTTTGCAAGATGCATCTCGCATTGTAAGTCCCATTACTCTTCGTCCCGTTTCAATTGTGCAAGATACCATATTCGACCTGTTCCAACTTCCCATCTTACAAGATGCTGTCTGCATTTCTCCTGGCTCCAATTTTGCAATATCGTCTTGCATTGCAAGTCCCCGGTCGCTCAGACATCCCACCTCGATCATGCAAGATACTGTGTGCATGCATTTCTGGACCGTCTGCTCTCGCTTTGCAAGATTTCTAGATCGTACTGCAAGCCCCCACTCATTTCAGTCCCTGCTGTGCTCACCTTGGATTGAGGCAACTGGAGCAAGCCACGTCATGGAGCCTCAGGCTACCGCGACCTTACCAGCAGCCAGCCTTATCGAATCCAATGCCTTGTCCAACGCTCTCAGGTTGGCGTCTCCATCGCTTGTAGCACCTCATCTTACAAAACATAGAATTGCAAATGTGCCGACTTGTCATGAGCACTGAAGTCAAGGTAGGATATGATACTTTGCCATGCCCCACAGGTCCCTTCCGACTGCTGCCCGGTACTTGCTGCGGGCACAGGTGTGTTTGACAAGTTTTCGGCGATTTCCCTTAAAGAACATTTTGACGAGTTACTTCTTTAACCTTGTCAAGTCTATATCCGTCAACGCCACTTACGGTTATTGGTGAGTGCACATGTATCTCATCAAAGTGGAGACAAAGCCAACGAAGTTGACAGAGTACCTGAGACTACCACCCTCGACAAATTAATTATCTGATTATCTGATAGGCACGCTTGGTTTTCAACGAGATCCCACGCATGATATGTACTCAAAGTCTAGGATTGCAGTGACGAATTGCCAGCGCGACATTACCAGGCCACGCCACTTGGCAAACTAACCCACTTACTTAGGACTTGAACTGCTGTAAATGAACATGTTCTCTATGAGCTTTTCCTCTTCATCAGCATCTCAAAGAAACTTTGTTCCATAGGAGATGATTTCGGTTTGATCCCCGGCGTGACTCACGCCACGTGGGAATATTGTCAAAATGCACCGGGCCGTTGGGTTGAGACTACATACGGTTACTACAGTTCACAGCAAGCCTAATTTGAGGCGTCCACCATGACCCAGCCTGACCTCGGCTTAGCTCGCTAGAGCGCTTCAGGCCGGACCAAGAACGTCGTTACCCGAGTCACATACTTGATGGGCAGCATGATGCCGGCCTGGCTCTTAGTGACCTCGAGGGTCATGCGCACTCCCTCCTAGCATGGACTGATGAACTTTGATAATCCAGGCCAATCATATCACCACGGGTTTGACCTGCAAGCCGGTATACCCTTCTGGTGTGGAGCTGCGAACCGGGGAGACACAGCAATGTGTCCCGGATCAACTGGGTACAGAGAGGATATAAGCCGTTCAACCAGATGAACTCCGCAACACCACAGCGGCAAACATGTATGCTACCCACCTTCTCACTATGATGGCGGCCATTGGTAGTGTCATCAAATCCACCCACTCTAGTAATACGCAAGGATTATCCTTTTCATCCAGTCTTCCATCCAATGAGACATGCATGAAAATTTCGTCCTCCATCTCCAATGAATCACAGGTCTTTTATCCTGGTTCGTCATTGCATATTCTGTCATGTCGTTGAGCTCACGTTCAAGACGTTTACTGCAGGATCGCCTAGTTACCAACAGGATCTCAGTCACTGGGCTTCCTCGAGTACCCAGATGGCGGCTTGCTCGCTTGAACCTGGCACGTCCGCTGACGTTAGCATTGCAGTAAGCACGTTCCATGAATTTTCATTCCAAGTCTTCACTATGGATGGTTAATCTAGCTGCGCATTCTTGGTCAAACGAAAACTCCCTTTGCGGTTGATAATCTTTTCCTCTGGGCCAATTCAAGACATCTAACTTACGCCCATAGGTCAAGGGCGGCGGTCACGCTACTAATCCGATGTTTTCGTCAACTAATGGCGTTCAAATAGCGATGTCAAGATTCTCTGATGTTATTTATGACCCTGAGGCACAGAAGGTTACCATAGGAGCCGGTATGATTTGGGATGACGTTTACGCGGCCCTAGAGCCACATGGGGTGACCGTTGTCGGCGGACGAGTACCAGGTGTGGGTATCGCCGGATTCACGCTCGGAGGAGGTATGTCTCTCGTCGATGGCTAAGAAGCTATTTTGATGATGGGAGCAGGCTATTCGTGGTTGACGAACCAATATGGTTTGACCATTGACACCGTGCAGTCCTTTGAGCTGGTAATGCCTAATGGGACAGTCCTCAACGTCACCCAGACGTCAAGTCCCGACTTGTTCTTCGCACTGAAAGTCTGTCCTTCTGATTCAACATAAAGTTACCTCACTAAATTCTCTTTGTAGGGTGGCCAGAATAACTTCGTATGTGGAAATGTTTCGCAAACGAATTTCTGCTGATCGTCGGTTCAGGGAATAGTAGTTAGGTTTGTATTGAAAACCTTCCCGCAGACGCAAGTTTGGGTACGCGTGGATTCATTCCTTCTTCTGGCCCCGAGTTTAACCCAAGGTGTAAAGGGTGGTGTCATTACGTATGACGCCGATGTCGTAGATCAGGTCAACCAAGCGGTGGCCAATTTTTCAGCAAAGAACACGGATCCAAAGGCTGTGATACTCCCAGCGTACGACTTCAATGCAGGCGTTGTGAGTTCCTCTTGCAGCGTTTTGTCAGAGACCCGACTCACATGTTCGTTACATTTCATGTAGCTGAGCATCACTCATATCCTTTTTTATGATGCACCAACACCACCTCCCGGCACCTTTGACACATTCTTGGAGATTTCGTCGCCCTCAAGGAACGTTTCTACGCACACCTATCTCGATTTTGTGAAATCTTTACCGGCAAATGACACTTATGGTTATCGGTAAGCACGTCGTTTGTCAAAGCGAAACCGATTCCAACAACGACTTTGACAGAGGTATCTTCAATTCGGTTTCTACTACGGATTATTCGTACTCCTTCCTTCAGACGGTCGTCAATGAGACTACCGTAAGTGCAAGGCCCCAAGTCTAATTCTTGTTATGAGTCATTGACCTGTCCCACTCCAGTATTGGGGTGAAAAGCTCTCGGACTCGGCGTTCTTAGTTTCTTACGCCGTGGAACCTTTTCTCCCCTCGCTCTTCACACACAATTCAACACCATCCGCCTTCCCGCCAGACCGTACGCTAGGTCTTTTCCCAATGAACATCTATTTTGCATGGCAGTCGGCAGAATTCGACCAAGTGATGCAAGATGCGACAAGGATCAGCGTGCAGAGGCTGCAAGCGGCTGCGATCAATGACGGCGACAGCTTTGCCGACGCCGTCATCTATCCTAACTATGCCATCTTCGGCACGCCACTGGTCAAACTGTATGGTGCGAACGTACCTAGATTGCAGGAGATCAAAACGGAGGTGGACCCAGAGAACGTGATGGGACTTGCTGGTGGTTTCAAGCTGTAATTCCGAGTTTTATTTTCCCCCATGTCAATAGTTTCTCAGTGAAAGTCGAGCTAATATTTGGAGTCCACAGTTCGAGCGTACACAGAGCCGTTGTT
Source organism: Leccinellum rugosiceps (assembly GCA_038089755.1). NCBI lineage: Eukaryota > Fungi > Basidiomycota > Agaricomycetes > Boletales > Boletaceae > Leccinellum > Leccinellum rugosiceps. The sequence continues at coordinate 25,634 of JBBPLL010000235.1, read as the reverse complement.
AGCATCCATGAGAGTGACTGTGAGCTTGTGAGAGAGACGAAAAGGTCAGGACAATTTGAATTAACGTCAACGTTCAACTTCGCTCGATGTGTCATCTCAAAAGAGAGTCAAGACGCTCTCGAGTCTTCCCACCAATGAACACTGCCATGAATCAGGGACGCCAGGAGGTGAATGCACAGCTTCATTTCGCTAGCTATATGGCTCGAAGAGGAAAGAAAAACGTCTGGGTTAGAAGCAAATTACAAATGTCCTCGGGGTTACTGGATCTCGACCAATAATACTAGCCTGGTAGCCACCAAATCAAAAATTCGGTCCATCCTCAAGAAATAATATAAAATTAAAACAAGAGACGAGACGAGAGGCGCAACTCCACAATGAACTCACAAACCACTGGGCACCCGATGCGCTGGATTCACGAGTCCCAAATTCAACCACCAAGTTCCGTCCCGCGTCGATGTCCATACACCCCACCAGTATTTCCGATCGCCCAGTACATCTGCGCGCCGGAACCCCTGACGCTCCTCCCAGCCCTCCAGCCCATCGCTCTCCCAGCACCGCTCCCGGTACGCGTCCGCGAGTCGGTGGCGGTTACTCGGGTGCAGTTGACACACATACCACACCTCCATGTCCGTCAGTGGGACCTGAAAGTACTGGTATATCGCATCGAACAAGTCCCTCACCGTTACCGCTCGCCCTTGCCAAGCAGTCTGGTCAATCACGACGGGACCCCACAGCGTCGACATGTGACCAACGTCGCATGTTACCATCATTGTCTGTGCACCCACATCCGTGACCGGGTGCTCCCACACCCCGCCCAACTCGACGACGACGTGGTTTGCTGTCAGCCGTCGCGCCGTCGACGGGTGTCTGGTAACGTTCCAATGTATCTGTGGCAAGTGTGCATTGTTTGGGTTTGGGATGACGTATGGAGACAGGCGAATAGGGATGCTCGCATGTGCCCGCTGATGGTGGTCGAGGGGAGGCCAGGTGCCCGACGTCCACTGCGGCATCGTACCGGACAGTGGATGGCCGCCGGTGAGGGAGATGGCAGACCAGGGGCTTAGATTTTGAAGTTGGGGCGTCCAAGCGAGGTTACCCGTGGGGAACGCCCAGATATAGTGGTTGGGTGCCCAAGGTGGCAGCCACCAGGGAGAGGCGCCGTTGACACGCTGTGTCGGACGGTTCGGCAGATCTAGCATATTTGTGAGAGGCAAAGAAAAAAAAGACAGTCAGCGACTAGAAAAAAGGACGGCACGCGTTACGCGTACGCAAAGGAAGGTGAAGAGGCGGAAGCCTTACCTCCATCGACTTGAATGCCAGGATTCCCACCTCCCGGAAAATTCTCTGGATGCCTTGGAACTGGCCCATTCCTCCTTCTCCGCCTGCGCAACCCACTGAACAAAATGTCAGAAAGAGTCAGCCAAACGACGTCACAGTATTTCCATGAGTCAGTGGAGGCGGAAAGGGAGGAGCACTCTGCCAAGCTGACCTTGCAAAGACGGGCGCAAACGCAGAATGCCTTGCGAAATCACGCGTGCCCGGCACGCGTGGTCGTGCATTTATCGCGTCCGCCTCTGTTTCGAAAACGGGTACTTCGTCTAGACGATAGTTGCGCATGATGTCTTCGACGTGTCTGGCTGCTATCGATACGTCGCGCCAGAACCGTTCGCGCAGCGAGAGACCTGGTGAAGCCATCGGTGATAGGGCCTCAGATGGCGATCAGCTGATGCTGTCAGGGTATAATGTGGGAGCTGATTTAGTATAAACGTAGGATTACCCAAACGCCCATCATCCGTGCATGCATTGGGCACAATTGAAGGATGAAACTGTCCACAGGATGTACAGCAAAAATACAAGGGAACAAAAAGACACGTACAAGACAGTCCATCAACTGGACCTACAAACTATCCAAAAATGTGTAGACAGGGTCCTCGTAGTAAGTAGACAACCTTGTAGTCGTGTGAGTGCGAAGGGTTGGTGCCTGCCCGAAGCAACCACACCGCTTTTTTGATCCTAGAGTGTACCTGGCAAGGTTACGTCAGCAACAAAAGTTGTCAACACACTATCATGGCCACAGCAGCGGTGACACCCGGGCGACTGGCCGCACTCGCAAAAGCACGCTGTGCCATTTTCAAGACCGCATACAACCCCACGTCCGCACGCACCGGCGCCAAATACCTTCGCTCGCGACTTCGCGGCCCTTCGATGGTTGACTACTACCCTCGAGATCTCGACTTGTCCATCTCCAAGTTCGCCAAAGAGTGGCCAGAGTTGGAGTTGGTCAACTTTGCGGAGGCGCAGAGGCTGTGGGACGTGGACTTGAAAAAAGCCAGAGGCAAAGGCGCGCCTGCAAAAGCGAAAGACAAGAGTATGTCCCAAATTCACCGTTCCGGAACGTCGCTCAAAAAAAGGGTTTTACAGGCCAGAGCCGTCGGACACAGAGAAGACGATAGTCGCCTGGGTGAAGATCGTCAGAAAATATTATCATACATCCGCTCGTATATTCCATGCGTTCCCCTTCCTCGAATTCGGATTGCAATGTCTCCTAGTCAGCGTGTGCCCGTGGGTTTGATCGACGGCTCGGACTGACTGTCTATCTCCGCGTGCGTCCTTGAAAAGAGGTCGTCGGAGTCCTCCACCTGCCTTGCTTGCTTCAGCGCCGTGACGAGCAGAGTATACGGCCGCATGCGTTCCGTCTGGCTGACGGAGGTCAAGCGGATCAGTTGATCCGGCAACCATCTCTATGAGGACGAGCGTACACCAGCGGACGACGGATCATAGATTTGGCGTCTCGGTCGTTCATTTCGGGCGGGCAACCTGGCACAGAGGCTGTTCACATCTTCGACAAGCTTCAGCCTTGCCTTTGGACGAAACGATTGCTCGTTCGTGACTCGTTCGACCTAAAACACTTCTGTTCTCACACCGAGATTCGTCGCGCTAGATTGCACGTCAACTTCAATTCATATCATGTTCTCGGCGGTACGCAGGCTTCTCGCTGCCATCCAGCTTGACTTTGCTCTCCCGCAGACGTCGTTTGAATCTCGTATCCGGCTGTGAAGGCCTCAACCGTGTGGTCGCTCGTTTCTGGGTCTCCATCAACAGTCTGCTTTAGATGGCCGTTGCTCCTTGGTGTGACAAGCATCTCTAGAAAAGTATACTGGGTTGGCGATCAGCGTTAAGCAGCGGAAATAGACCTGTACCTCGCCCCATTGACACCGACGCACAGCATTTATTGACCAATGACCTCTGGGTCTCGTCGTCCAAGCAACTCGGGCGGGCGCGGGCCATCAGGAAATCAGTGTGGAGATGATATTCCCTGATATTCCTCATGCCTTGTGACAACACAAATTAAACTAGCTAGAGTAGATAATAGCCAGATAGTTGAAAATTTGCTCAGTTAAAAATCTCAAGGGTATATCATCAATATCTAGACATATCATCACCTCACCAACTTCCTGATCCAGGCTCAAGCTCGTTAGCAGTGCTGAGGCTGCGTGTCTCGAAACAACAGATACCTTTCGGCCATGCGACTGCTGCCGAGTTACATCTCTCCAAAGCCAACAGCAGCAGGTATGTACAAATGAAATTTACAATTCTATCCGAAAAGCGGAACGTCACATCCCGAATATGATCGGTTTCCTGTGCTTGTGAGTGGGCTCGCCAAAGTCCGAACCACTCAGCGACGGTCGGAGATACAGCCCGGCCCACCCGTCCGTCTGTGATTCGACGAGCCCAGCGCTATTTGAGGAAATATTCTCTGGTCAGCAAAGACCCCAAGAAAGTGGGGGTAGGAAGACGGTATTAATTTCCATGTCGCATCTGAGTCGTTCGGGGTCGGGAAGGAATCATCGATCGTCGATCGTCCAGAACATCGTAGCATTATTACTAGTTTATGCTAGGTATACGGCTCGCAAAAACCGAAAGCAGGCAAGAAAAGAAAAGACTACGGGATACAATCATTCTAGGGGTGACTGGATCCAAACAAATTACACCAGTTTACCGTGTTTCCTCCTAAATATTGGCCTGGCGGAGGATGTCCAAAGAAACACATCAGTCCACCCTAGGAGAAAATAAAATAAGAATAAAGACGAGCAGCGCAACTCTCCAGCGAGTGTGATCTTGAAAAGTCGAAAGAAGAGAAAGAAAGAAAAAGCTTCATCGACCACCACTGGTAGGCCCCCGATGTGCCGGATTCACGAGCCCCAGATTCAACCACCAGGTTCCGTCCCGCGTCGATATCCATACCCCCCACCAGTACTTGCGATCGCCCAGCACGTCCGCCCTCCGAAACCCTTGCTGCGCCTCCCACCCCTCCAGCCCATCGCTCTCCCGACACCGCTGCCGATACGCGTCCGCCAATCGGTAATAGTTGCTCGGATGCAGCCCACACACGTATCGCACCTCCTCGAGCGTCAGCGGGACGCAAAAGTACCTGTTTATCGCGTCGAACAGGTCCCGAACGGTCACCGCCCGGCCTTTACCCTCTCCCTGGCCGTGGTCGACGACGACGGGTCCCCACAGCGTCGACATGTGCCCGACGTCACATGTCACCACGACCTTCCGCGCGCCTGCGTCCGTGATCGGATGCTCCCATATCCCGCCCAGTTCGACGACGACGTGGTTCGCAGTCAGCCGGCGTGCCGTGGACGGGTGCTTGGTTACATTCCAGTCGATCTGTGGCAGGTGCGCGTTGTTTGGGTTCGGGATGATATGCGGAGATAGGCGGATCGGTACCGTCGCGCGGGCGTGGGCGTCCCCCCACTGATGCAGATGACGGTCGTCGAGAGGGGGCCAGGTGCCCGGGGACCACTGCGGCATGGTTCCGGGTAGAGGATGGCCTCCAGTGAGGGAGACGGCCGCCCAGGGACTAAGAGGGTAGGGGACTATAGACGGGCTCGGTTGGGGATGGGGCGTCCAGGCAAGGTGGCCAGTAGGGAATGCCCAGATGTAGTGATTGGGAGACCAGGGCGGCAGGGGCCACTGGTACCTGGGAGAGACATTCTGGACTGCCGGCTCTGGACGACTGAGCTGATCTGGTGCGTTCGAAAGAGAGAGGCGAAAGAAAACGTCAGCAAAGAAAGAGGAATTGTGCGGTGCACTTCACACACATACACAAAGAGAGAAAGAAGCCTTACCTCCATCGGCTTGAACGCCAGGATTCCCACCTCCTGGAAAATGCTCCGGTTGCCTCGGCACCAGCATAATACTTCTCTTCCTCCTCCTTCGCACTGTGCAGCAGGGGCCAACAAAGATTGGCCTCGTAACGTCCCAGGATCTCCAAGTCGATGACGGTATGGGGATGGGAGCCTGAGCACCATACCTTGCACCTAAACCCCGAAACACGGGGGCAAACGCCGAATGCTTTGCAAAGTCGTGTGCGTCCGGAACCATTGGCTGATCGCCAGCTGCCACCTCCTCGTGTTCGAACCCTGGCACCTCGTCCAGACGGTAATTGCGCATCATGTCCTCGATGGCATCGCGGATCGCCTGGGGATCCATGGACACAGAGGGATTCCCATGGTGCCTTGCTGCCATCGCGACATCACGCCAGAAGCGTTCGCGCAGTGAGGAATCTGCCGATGGCATCGATTGTAGGTGCTTGGGAGAGCGATAGGATTGAAGGGTGTATGCGCCGTCTGTGTTCAGTAAAAACGCAAGATCGCCTATACGCACGACATTTATACGTGCATTAGGCACAAAAAAAGGAAGTGATCTGTCGACAGGATGTACAGCAAAGAAAAAGAAGGAGAGAACATAATTCAAGGGAACACACAAGGCAGTCTGTCGGTTGGACCTACAAACTATCGGGTGGGACCGTCCGCTTCGCTCCGGTGGCTCAGTCTTTCCAAAACTGTACAGACCAGTTTAGACAGCGTTGTAACCTACAACTTGTGTGTGTGAAGGTGGTGTCAGCCTGCCCACACACTTCACGACATGTTATGAGCGGTGCCGTGCGAGGAGGCCATTGACATTATCGGTGGCGACCTGCAACCGACACTCACCGGCTATTTTGGGATACAGTATGACAAGATGTCACCGCCCACTAGCAACAGCAGCGTATTTCCATCAGCTTCAACTCCGCTGGTTCTAGGCATGACAGCTCCTCTCGCAGGCGGTCAGATCAGCTGGTCTCTGCGTGGTGTTCGCTACATGTCGGACGAATACGAATCTGGGACTGTCTCGACCCCTTTCAAGTTGGTGGCACTTCTCTCCGATTGTGTGTGTACGCGCGCGGAGGGGGAATCAGCACCGATTAAGAATTCACGTACTACTGTATCATGCGCCGCAGAAGTCTTTGACCAACGTCATTGGTGGGTGATCCGAGGCAGAGTTTCCGATAGCAAGGCGAGATAATCGTCGTACTCATTTGCACACTGGATTACATCAATATATCATACTCGGTGATGTCCTCACACACTGCTTCCTGGTCCTTGAGGAGCGTCCGCACCCTCTCCGACGAGACTTTGGTCGCCTAATTGGGATGATTTCGTCGGCAAGCCTACGTAGATCAGTTTAGCTATGCACGACGGTGGCCATAAATACGAGACACGAACCGGGTTGAACAGACTGCTTCTCCGTATCGATCTGACCAGTCTGTTTCTGTCCTGTCGTACCTGGTACGGTCTGCTGGCTCTTTGGTACGTCCACGCCGACTGCGCCCTGAGGCTGGGTCGTAGTCCCCGAGGTCGGCGACTGCGGAGGAACACCACCAGGTGGCGACGTCGACGTCGTGGTAGACTGCGGCTTATCTCCAAGTTTGGCTCCCTCGGGTGCTTGAGTCTCCGCGCCTCCCGCAGTCTCGCCAGTTTCACCACCAGTGGCAGGAGCCGCCGTCCCCTTAATCTGCGCCAAGCCCTGCTCGATCTCGGACCGACCCTTGTTGACGAGGTTCTCATCCTTGATCTTGCCCTCCTCAGAGCCCGAGGCGGACTCGACGGCGCCCATCACGGATCCGCGAATGTTCTCGCCGATGCCTGTATGTGGTTCACATGATCCATCGACGAGCGTTTTTAACGTAAGGAAAGAAAAGACCCACCGTGGACGACGCGGGCAGCGCCTCTGTGAAAAAGATGGGATGGTCAGCTTAGCTCAGCTCAGCACGACGACGATTCGGCGCACGTACTTGATTTTGTCGCTGAAGCTCGTGTGTTTCTTCTCGGACATGGCTGGTGAAGAGAAAGGTTGTCACTTTGAGGGGCTAGTCATATTCCCCTATGATGTCGCCAATGACGTCGTGGCGTTCAGCGCTGAGAGGGGTTCCGATGATGCAACGTGCCCCTCTAGATCGTAAATAAGTTATGTCGTCATGTGGCCGGAAGTAAGAGGTGATTGACGTAAGCAAGCCACCGTCGAAAAAAATTTCATGCCTCTTAGGTCTCACGCGTTGCTCATTGACTGATGCAGCGAGAGTCTGTGTTTTGAATCGCCCACAGTTCATACGTAAGTCGGACAAGAGAGAATTGTTGTACAAATTTCGTTTTATTTCGTTTTATCTTCACATCTACTACACAAGACCCATACAGACACATGAGAGCACGGAATTCCGGGGGAAAAGAAGTAAAAGCTAAGGTAGTGTGGATGGAGAGGGAAAGATAGTCAAAGGTATAATGATAGGAATATAAGGGACAAAATAAAACCGTTTTGCGAGTATATGCTACATTGCCAGCGACTTCCAAGATTTCTCGTTCTTTAGTTTGTTTGTGTTTTTATCGCCGATTCGAGTCCGTTGGGAGAGGGGAGCGGATAAGGAAAGAAGAGAGAAGGCGAAAAGAAAGGGAAAGAAAAGACGGGGGGGAAATTACAGTATAAGGATAAAGTGAGCGGGTCAAGCAAGGTTCAATAGCCACACGTCAGGCCCGACCTTGGTGCTTGACAACCCCATAAACCGCGTCCGCCCACGCAAAAAGTCTACCCGCTTGACGCCCTTTTGGTACTGCTCGTCCGCCGCCTCTTTCGAGGGGGCGCGTGCACACCGTTTGTGGAACGCGATTGACACCTCGTCCTTGAGCGCCTGTGATGGCAGGCTGTTGTACTCGGACGGCAGCACCGCGTGACGCAGGAAGCAGTAGAGCGCTTCGAGCAGGTCGCGCACGGAGACGTAGTGCTTCGTCGGCGGGATGACGAGCTGCCAGGGGAAGTGCTCAATGACGAGCGTTATGGTGTGCATGCTGGGCTGCGTAGCAGGGTCCTCGAAGAACTGTGCGGGGGAACTGAGCGGGGATGCTTGCATATTGGGGACGAGCAGATGTGGGGGCAGGGAGGCGTCGTGATTGACAGCCGGGAAGTATGGATGGTATGCGAGAGCAGGGTGGATGCCGACGGGGCCGTCAGGGAGGGGGAGTGATGCGTAGTTATTCTGTGGAGGCGTGCAGGGTCCAGACGACTCTCCGGATGATGGGAGCGACGAGTCAGAGAGCGCCGGTGAGGATGCTGACTTGGGGGAGTAAAAGATGTTGTCGTCGTTGAAACGGACGTGCTTTCTAGAGGAAGACATCCTTGAACGTCTGCGGTTGCGACGCGATAGCGAGGAAAGGGCTCTGCGGATGAGCCGGAGTGGGCGAGAAAAAAAGCTGGTCGTGATGCGACGACGGAGTGTGGTCGATGGGAAAGGTGGATGTATGCGGCAGTCTGTTCAGAGACGATCGAGAGACGACTTGGTATATATACGAATCGTCAATCGTCGAGGGCGCAGCCTCCGTTGAGTTATGACTGCATTGCCGCAAAGTGCCTGAACCGAGTTTTGAGTGACGGGGAAAGGACCCACGGTTCGGTTGAGAGAAGTATTGCCTCCTCAATCGAGATTCCACGAAAATACTTCCTATTGCGATCGGGGCTGGGAAAAAAAAGGAAGGACTTGAGATAGGCGGGACTGAGATTCGACCGCAGTTCGGACACAGCTGACAGCCGCGGTGTCTAGCGTCCAGGTTAATTACGGCACAAGGCTAGTCGGGACCGTCACATCAGGTCTCCTAAGGGCGACGAATTCACTGAACTTGCAAACTGACTCGAAGCGCAGTCAGAAAGAGTCATCTTCTGACGGGCGGCTGATCGTTTTGTAGGGTTCCATTCAGAGACGGTCCTAGTGGCAGTGTATTGCGATCTCGTGCCGTCCGCTACGACGACAAGCGTCGGGAAACCAAAAAAAAATCTCAACCCGCAGCACTGCCCTGCTCGTCACTGACATGCAAAGTCCTGTTCTTATCTAGATCGGCGGCTTGGTGCGTGAAGTATTGACCCGCTGAGTTCCCACTCCATATCTCTGTCTTTGAGCGAAAGAAAGAATGTAGGTTGTACTATCTCCGACGTTTATCCCCGGGAGCGTTGTATTCAAAAATATCTCAGGACGACACACAGCGTACACAGCAAGCGCTTGGCTTGTGGGCTCACTAAGACAAGGCTTTAATAACAATGTATTGTTCCGGATCGTGCAAGAAAACTATTCTTGCCCGCTGAACCCAATTCAATTAATCCTGTATGTGAGTCTGGGCCAAGCAGACCGCATGGTAGCAACTAGGTCTCCATGGACCTTCGCAGTTCTTGCTTCTCCTTTCTCCTATATTCAACACATATGATGCGATCACCCGACCGACATCCATATGCATGAACTGATATGATCGTTTCCCAAACCAGACAGAGTAGACCCCCGGATACTCAGCCACGCTGCCGCGTCGGCAGAGGGCATCGCCTACGATAACTTTCTCTCATAGGTGCCAATACCGTGCCGTCATCATTTCATAGGATCCTGTGTGTATCCCAGGCACGGAGATACGATCCGCCCAAACTGGGACGTGGAGCTCCCAACAAGTCTGCATGCGCAGCTCGTTTCTGCAAAGATGTTCATCTAACCTCAATAACACCTTCTCCGCCTTACCGCGACTCTGCGAGAAGATCAAGCACGGCCGCAGCTGTCACCCAACGATGCGCGCATCCATTGAATGATGGATGTGTACTTGTGATTCATGCTGCAGTCCCACATGACCAGGCACGTACACATCGTCACCGTATCTTCGTAACTGGACACGTCAGTGTGAGACTCGTGTAGTACGGGGTGGCGCAGATTGGCACTCGGGAATCAAACTCATCCCCCGTTTGTCGAGAGCCACGCCCCATTCTGGTCAATGTAACCCCTATTACTCGCACCACCCCGCCCATGTCTGCCCTCTCTGTTTATTTTTGGAGCCATGACAAACCCTATAGCTTGGTGCATATTTGTAGTACTTGCTCTTCTGGGCGGGCGCGCAAGAACCCCCTGCCCTAATCCTTTTTTTGGTCAGTCTTGGGATTTATTTATGGTTCTCGTGCTCGGACGTGATGCAATCTGACACTAAAGAAGGGGTTCGCGTGGCATCATCCTGCCACAACCCATATCCCTAAAATCTTCACGATCGGCCATTTTTTCTTGATATATGATAAGATGTCACCGGTCACCGCCCAGCAGCAGCAGCGTATGTCCATCAGCTTCGAGAATGCTCTTCTGCTACGGTACTAGTACGACACAGGTATCACAGCTCTTTCTCGCGGGCGGTCAAATCAGCGACGAGAGCTCGTCTGCGTTTTTGAATTTCCAATCCACGAGACGAGGCATCCACTCCTGTGGGGATGCATACGAATCTGGGACTAGCTCAGTCCCATAGATCATTTCTGGTCTGCTAGTGAGCGATCGACCGATCACTGATGCGATAATAGTACCACCATACTACTGCGGCGGATGGTGTGTACTGCCACATCATCGATATCGTCGTCCCGCTGTCTTGCGCGCGCGGGGGGGAAATCAACGCCGATCGAGAAATCTTGTAGGGTATCATGCCGCGGGATTCTTTTTCGTGGAGACGTGCACGGCCTCAGCTTCGGGAGCTGTGCGTTACTGCCGCATCATCGCCACCCTCTCTCGTGCCCGCAGCCCTGGGCAAGCACCAATCGAGACTGCGCGAGAACCATGTGACTAGCCCCTAGCAAGGGAAGTACCGGCACTGACGCACACAGCTGGCTCGGACATGACGGATTTTCGCCTTTTTGCGGGGTGTCTATACACCATTTTCCTTCCATCATCTTCCATTACATTCGTGCCAATCACAGCGTCAGCTTGAGAGTATGTTCGAAGACGCCGGTCTCGACAGTGATCACCGGCGGGTGAGACCGTCTGTTCGGTTCTGGACTCTACATACATAGATCTTTCATGAAATTACCCTGCGGAGAGCATATCACGTCCGCAGTGCGATGCCAAGCTTACCGGCCGCTCAGATCAGATTGCACCACGAGGGTTTGAAGAATGATATGATCGAACACAATGATGTGTCGATTGAATATTTGAAGATGCGCGATACGATCGGACGCATCGACTTTGGCCTTCGGCTTCTGAGATCAATGCATTGCCGCTGCCTAGGATGATGGCTCGGGGAAACAAAGAAATCACAAATGAACGAACACGAACACGAGAAGCGTCGCTCAGGTCACCCGATGATGCCTGGCCGTGGCGGAAAGCTATTGGAGACCCGGGGTTCCGTCCCCCGTGGTATTCTTGGATCGTTTTTGGTCATCCTTTTTTGTTCTCGCTCAAGGCTTTTTTTTCGGCCGACGGCAATCGACTCTTGAGCCGCAGAACACAACGCTGACGCCACCCAAGCGCAGTGACTACATTTGCGCACGAACGTTCAAACGTAGTATGTGCATGCGTGGGCGCCACTCGCGCAGATCTAGATGTCGTTTAATTCGGAGTCTATGATATTCAGCGCAGATCCTGTAGCATAGCCTGAGAAGAGCCACAGCGCCGATGGCGAGGCGAGGCGGGGCCGCGGGGGGCGGATGGAGCAAAGGGGGTTCGGGGAAAGGTGCCGGGGGATGGGCGCATCGTATCCGAGCGCTCACTTTGGCGAATGAGGCAATCCCGCCCGGGAATCTCCCGGGCCTGAACGCTACGAAAACGGTATTATAGAGCCATCGTGTGTCGGTGCTCGGCGGAACCCCGCATTTGGAAAATTTGGAAAGTAGACGATGCATGGAATTCTGATTGTTTGTTCCATTCACCGCCGTTTCATAGGGATAATGAGAAATAAAACGCAAAAACGCAGATGCCCCTCGGGGAGCTCTGCGGTGCCCCGATCGGCAGTGTGTGTCACTGGGGACCCCATGGAAAGAATTGATTATGGTTGTCCCTATAAATTTTCCTTGCCCCCTTTTCCGCCAGACGGCAATCAGCACCCGAACGCAAACCCTTTGCGGCGCACGTACCCGGGACGCTTGTTTTCGCTTCTTCTTGCCTGATGCGGCGATAAACTCCCGGTGGCCAACTGCAACGCTTCTAGGTTCACCTAGACCTACTACGTTCCCCCAGATACGTTCAAGGTGATACGTACATACGCACGTCGCCCCCCGAGCCAGGTCTAATATCCTCGTATGGGGGTCGTAACATGAGATGACCCTCTTGGATCCTTTGTCATAGCCCAAGTGCCGGGGCTGAGGTGGGGGGAAGAGGGCGCATCGCATGATAGGCGTCATTACCGTAACGAATAAGGTTAAAGCAAGTCTCTCCCGGAAATGTCCTTGGAGGGCATGAGAACGGTACTCTGGGCCCATCGTGTATCCCCATCGGTACCCTTATTTGGGAGACTGTATCCGTCTTCCTGGAGGACATGCCAGTCACCAAGTCGGGCGGTGTAGAAGTGCTCAGTCATCGGGCCGATTCGTCAACTTATCGGCGGAGTCAGAAACGGTTTGAAAGTGTCCATGGTACCTTACCTGTGGCGTAAATGCCCAGGAGCACCCAGGGCGTCTACTTGGCTGGAAAGACAGTGCTAGCAGAGTGACGGGCGCTCCGAGTCACGGAGTTTCCACTTGCGCCTGTGGTCCACTGATCCATTTGAAATATGATTGTGTCGTCAGCGGACTGATGCCACGCTTGCACTCCTCACATCGTAGACATTGCATTGTGGTGGTGGTGGCGCCGGTCGAGTGGCTTGCTACGGCCGAGCGAGGAACGGGACCCCCTTGGAGAGTATGTTCTGATTATGGTCAATCGCCGCGGACCTGCTTGGATGATGATGCTCATAGTCTGGGTGGCGTTGAATGGCCGCCGTCCTGTAGGTGCCGGGAGTAAATTCGGCTCCACAGAAACAGTTGAACGAACGAGACCCAAGTTGGCATCGAGCTCTGAGTAAGCCTGATGAAGGAATTGCCGATCAGATAACGGCCGAGGTCTCTAAGACGGAACATGGTTATATGGATCTCACCTCTTTGACGGGTCGTGTTCATGTGGACAAGTTCATTCTATCTGCTGGGCATACAGCAAGACAAATTGTTCCTTGCATCGGCCCGGATCTGTGCTTCCTAGGCATCAATCAAGGCATTCCCGCCAACCAAACAAGATTCTTACCTAATGTAAAATCATGGGCGCCGCAGGGTACTAAGGCATGTGATTCGCCTGGTTAGTGGCGGGAAAAAGGTAGGGGACGAATTCCATCATATGGCGATGCCGCGGTGCGTGGAGCTACTAGAGATGTTCCGAGGCACAGCAATGCCTCTGAGTAGTAAGAAGCTAGCAAATTGAACTTCATCCAAAGACGACCAACTTCTCGGCTGACTAAACCTACACCGCCACTCTTACTTCTTTCGGCTTCTGTATGGACACGCACGCACGCACTTCCGAATTTCCAGAAGCATAAGCATGATGGCCATTGTTGAACGAATATCTCCGTTCACGCCGTAAGCACCGGAACATCCTATCCTCCTCGTGCCGGAATCTACCGTCATAGTCACTCTTGCGGAAGGTGACGCACATGATCGGCCCGGATGTTCGTCTTCTGGCAGTGGGGGTATCAATGATCGCCGGCAAAACATCGACATTCCGTCTTGGAATTCCTTCTGAAACGAACCGCAGGTATTCGTGTCTTCTCTGATGCTGTATCCCCTGGGCGATGTGATAAACGGATGCGGTCGGACGCATCGACGCTCGGATCCTATACTTTACAGCTTCGTGGTGGGAAGGAAAGCATGGTCATCAACCTGAATCACGCTGCGTGCTCGATTTAGTCATCATTTCTACCTTTTTTTTCCCATCTTGCGGTGATCGGCGACGTGGGTCGTACCGAATCTCTGGGTGCGTAGGGCATGAAAATAGTACTCCGGGACCGTCGTTCTTGTCAGCATTCAGAAGACCTGAGACAATTCTATAAACGATCTAGACTTGCTAACCAAGGTAAATCTATGCAACGACGTAGCAGTGTTCAGTCATCGCACCTAGACTCGACTCGCACTGCGGGGACTGGTGAGGCTATGCATGGTGTTTTGGGTATGGTATAGTTCTATTGACAGTGCACTCACTGGGGCGTCTACTTGCCTACTGGGACGGAGACAGGCACTCCGACTCACGAAGTCTCCGCTCACGGCCTGTTCCCGGTGGTCTAGAGCGCAAATAGACAGACACGGCCTTGTCCATCCTCCTTTCTTTGTGTACGTTTGAGCTAAGCGGGCGCCAGATTCGATGCCGCTTTAAGAAGTGAGTTCCGGCGTTGGTCCGCGACCTGACCCACGACAGTGATGACAGATACCATAGTCCAGCCCCCGGTGTTGAAAAGCTGTCAACATGTAGATATCCGGGGGGGGGGGTGATTCTCATTCGACAGACAATTCGATTGACCTAGACCTCAAGCTCCGAATCGGCTCAATAGAAGTTAATGATCCAAGGGTAGTCGAGGGCCAGATGGCGCACGGATCCCAGCTCCCCTTTGGACTATACCTATTTTCTGGGAATGCGTATTGTCCCACAGCATGACAAATCACTATTTGAGGTACATTGCCGAGGGCGCAGTCTGAGTCTTGGAGCTGCCCGTATGTTCCGTTCCGCTGGAACAAGAGAATGCATGGCGGCAGAGGTGCAATCTCGAGAAGCCCGCCTGTGGGCCAAGTTCCGGGATGCCGCAGCAGGCCAATTGACGTTCCCATGACATCATTGTAGACATAGTACGCGGTACGTTTGAGATATTTTTAGACTCTATAGAACCTGCAAGACTCAGCGCAATACAGGCTTGGCATGTACCGTACCTTTTGAGATAATCTAAGCATGGCCGCAGACCACTACTAGCGATTCGAGAAAAGTCAATGTATCATCAAGACACGAGTATCCGGCATCCCATCGGCTGTACGCGAGATATGGAGGTCATGTATTTAGAATGCAAATGAGCGGCTCGGAACAACGAAAACTGGCAGTTGAGTGGTGCTGTGGCAGTGCACACCGTATCTCCAACGTCTCACTAGGTGTCACTATCAATAGGCACGCATGAGCAAAGCAAGGGAGAACTAAATACTGAAGGGACTCACCTGATCACTCTCGTCCGAGTCTCGGTCCAACGGATCAGTGTGCATGTCGAGGTACCACTTTGGTCGCACGGACGGGTCCAATCCCAGTGCCTCTTGCACCATCCTAACGAGCCTCTCTCGATCCCTGCCTTCTTGTATCTTCTCCATCGTATAGTTGTCGTATAGCCCGAGGAAAACGTCGCAATCTGCTATATCTCCTCCAAGTGGCCAGCCGAACGCGAGTTTGTGTCGCACACGTTTCGACAAGTGCTGTGCCACGAAGAGCAGCGTTACGGGAGATACGATGTGGGGGAGATGGAGAAGGTATGCGGTCAAACCGTGCTTCTCTGCGTACTCGTAGAGCACTGCGACGTCGACTATGGGGATCGCAAAGTGGACCAAGGGCGGTTCTGGGTTGGAAGGGGTGACACAATACAAATCTGGAAGCCGGGCCATGAAACGCTGCGGTGCATAAAGTTGGAGACGTTTCTGTGCACATGAATCAGTGATAGTCAATGAGCTGAAGAAACGATACAAACAAGTATGTGCTCGTCACACTCGAGGTCCAAGCGGCATTCGGTGGACATACTGTATACGCGGTGGGTCACTAGAGAGATAGATGTGGCGTATAAAAACCAAACCTTGGTTGAATAGGATTGTAATACATACTGAGTGTTACCGGATCATCACTACGTGACCAAAACGGTATCAAATGTAGGGTTGTTGGTCAACATCCAAATCCAGGACGAAAAGTAACGAGAGCACTGGTTTAATAAATATCCGAGCATCTGACCATCGGTGCAATGCGTGGATTCCACTCGTCCCTATTACCAGTGCATATATCAAATGATGACACATTGTTTCCTGGGAGATAGTAGATACAGGCGGCCGACTTCAGCGAGATCGAGAGGCCGGCAGAGTAGATAGTGTCGTATGTCGGCAGCGGCTGCACAGCAATGTTCGAGATGAATGCACATCGGTGGACATCACCTGGCTGCCATATAGTTCAAGTTGAATACTAGACCTGTGGGCGACATATAAAAACCTGGACCTGTTAGAGATTGACAAAATACACGACTCACGACGCGGAGGGAGGACGCTGTCCAAAGATTATATCGCGCATCTTGTAATGCGAGTTCCAGGTCCTCACCCAGAGCCCACGGCATTCCACCCTGGAGGGAGTTGTCTGTAAACCACCGCAACATATATTGCCTCGGGGATGACTTCATTTTTTTCGGAGATGAAAGCGACCACTCCCACTTTGTTCCCAAACTCAACTCCGGTTCTACCTGGAGGATAGGACGCGGACCTAAGAGTTTGTACAGGGCAAGGTCATGTCCCCCGGGCATATTATATCCTTCATGACAAAACCCAGCCGCCACCTTTAATCGCGACGACTCTTTGGCACCAGCTCTCACATTCCGGCAGGCATTGTATTCCAATGAACCCGTCCAACCACCTTCCACTGACGTTGATACGAGGCTGAGTTAACATGAACGTCCATCTAAAGATTCGAGGGAAGGCAACGACGGTCAAAGAACGAGGAGACAGAGCCGATCGAGCTCCGCTTCAATTAAGTATTGCCGACCCAACCTCCCTCTCTACATAACGACACAGCAATGATTTCCTTGACATCAATCCACGGCCAGAGTGGAGCTCGTTCGACCACGATCCAGCGTGATGAATATGCGTACTACAAAGCAAACTAGGAACAACTGACCTCCCCAAATACGTAGGTACCTGGGATCGCAGCCGGACATCCAGCACGATCCTGATGCGAATTACAGTTTTGCTGGTCGTCCGCAGCCTTGCAGCATCGGAGACAAAATCGATTCGCAGACGGTTCCACTCTTTTTTGTTGTAGCCGCAAGTACAGGGTGCAACGTGACAACGACAGTTAGTCAAAATGTGGCATGAACATCAAGGAAAAGTCCTACTGTTCGATGAAGCTCGCTCCGTAACCTCCAAACGTGCATTGCGCACCATTGGGGAACCGGCTGTCAAACTGTCCACCGTCGTCGCCGCCTGCGAATGGGAACTGGCTCGCATCCATGCATCCCGTTACCTGAGTCGAACGTCGGTGGCTTCGTCAGTGGATTCTGGAGAAGTCCGACGGCCACACCCACCTGTATGTACGATCCATCCGAAGCTGCCGAGTACGTGGCCCCCGTGATGAACCCCTGAGGGAACGAGTTTCCGCACCCACTTCCGTCTGTGCAGTATGCAATAGCATCCTGTTCTGCACTAGACACCATCTCTGAAGAAAATAACGCTAAGAGTTCGAAGCAAAGGGGAACGAGGTGGCTCACCGCCAGCATTGGTGGGTAGCAATAGCGCAAAAGCATCTGCTCCATTGATGTATACCGTCGTCGAAGTTGACGCTGCGCCCGTCGGATCTGGCGTGGGCTGTTCGTTCTGACGGCGCCGCTTGCCAGCAGTGGTCCGCGTGGCCGCCCGCGACCGCGTCTTCAAGTTACCCGCGCCCGCCGTCGTCTTGGTTGCGTTTCTGCGGCGCGACGCGTTTCTCTGCACTTTTATCGTTCTTGTTCTCGTTCTGTTGCGTGGTTCCCCTGATGCTGTCGGTGTGCTCCGGTACAACGCGCTGTGATGGTTGTCGTGTGGTATGGGCACTCCAGCAGGTTTCGTCTGCTTGGTCTGGCCCAGTGTATCCGCATGGTTTCTGTACAGGCCAGCTGTATCGTTTCGGATCTTTCCCATGACGCTCGGTACGGCGATGAACAAGCACAGTACGATGGTCGACATCGTGATGATATTGGAAGATGTGAGACACTTCATGGAGTGCGTCGACGATAGATGTTTATGGTGAACTTGTGTTGGATTTGAAAGGAGCGCAGGCGAGATCTACTATGTGGGGGAGGCTGATGAACTTATCAATAATTTGTCAACCTGGGTTCTGTTCACGCGAGCGGTCACGTGAATTGATTTTTACACGCTATATGGTACTCGTTCCAAACAATCGCACTCGACCACCATGTACATACCCACAGTTGGACCCAGGCGCCTACCCAATTCTATTCCATGTTGGCCATGTGGGTAAAAATAACGACTCATAAAAACAGCAAACGGATAGACACAATCAACGACGGCTTGAGGCTGGACGATAGTCCCTTTCCGTTCTGCTAGACTGGTCAGTGCTTCGTTGTTCGTTCTCCTTTCGAACACTGGGTTTACTTCATGCGCCTAGTGTTAATCAGGGAGAATGACCGCTTCGAGTCGGAGAGACCCGCAAACCTGGCAAGTTCTTCCTACCTCCATTGAATAATCCACCGTTGTGAAAGCGAGCCCGTCGAGGAAATCAGTGGGCGTTGCGTCCCTCAAAGAACCACCGTTATTGAGTAAGTTTCGTTCCGATTCGGTGGTCCGTCCGTCATCAGCTAACCGAACACTTAACGTATTACAGTACCAATCATTGTAAGAGGCGAATAAGCAATACCTGGACGACTTCTCCAAGTTGCGCTCGCCCGGGGTCTGAAATCGAGATCAAGCATACGTATGCAAGAAATTCGTGTACTGGTGTTTTGATCCTAAGAGGAGGAAAGGCGGATGGGTTTCTCTATTTCTCTTCCTTACTTGTTAAGTTTCACACAAGTTTCTTCATTTATCTAGGTCTATCGACTCAAGGCGACGGAAGGACCTAGTCCATCGCCTCGGAGACTGGTACCTGGAATATCCCGGACGCGGCGGTCCTTGCCAGCGCAGGAATACACAATCCAGTGGGCGAAGCAGAGGTCGGACCCTGGGACGACGCGCCCAGTTCGGCGGACGAAGATGACGAATACGAGGGAGACCGCATCGTGCAGTCAAGCTTCCATCTGGGATGAAGTATCTTTGACGAGAGCGCAACGACTCCCCAGAACCCAGACGTACCGAGGTCTGGTTCGTCATTGCTCTTGGCTCGGATGATCTGACTGGACACATACGTCCTAGTCGACTCAAGGCATCATCGGACGACCTATGAGGGAACATCAACCTGAAACCCAACGGATGATGATAAAATCACACCGCATATCGTCGTCATTCTTGGCTCGAGCTCGAAGTTAGATTTGGAAGGGGGAGGATGTCGCAGGCGGACCCCCGCCATAAACATCTCAATCGATCTGCGCATCGTTAGAAACATCGTTGTTGTCCGTGAGGTCGATCAACGAAAGGTTGGAGGGATCTATATCTGAGTTCAGCACTCCT
This sequence comes from Leccinellum rugosiceps, assembly GCA_038089755.1. NCBI lineage: Eukaryota > Fungi > Basidiomycota > Agaricomycetes > Boletales > Boletaceae > Leccinellum > Leccinellum rugosiceps. The sequence goes on along the minus strand of JBBPLL010000235.1, from coordinate 6,140 downwards.
TTTAGAGTTCAGTGGAACGGTCATGTGAGGTCGTACCACTGAATTCACGGGTACCCTTATCTCAAGAGCCTTGCGCCCAGCCCACGTGAAGGGGAACTACTGCCTCGCGTTCGATGACTCTCTTATCAACTCGAGGTACTCACTGCTAGTGGGTCCCAAATTCCATGAGGCGTGTATATTTGGCACAACTTGTGACATGAAGAAAGATGGCGTGTTTCTGAAAAGGCTGGAGTCGTTCGTCAAAGGGGGCCCGGTCAAGCATCCGAACGGAAGGACCATGAACGTGGAAAGGGTTGAAAGAGTGGGAACTGGGGCGCAACATGATCCATCCAACTTGAAACGTGACTCGCACCTTGTTCTCAATGCCATCAATCACACCTTCAGGCAAAAACGTGGTTTCCATCAGGCCATTCAAACACTTCAATTTGGATCGATTCTCGGTGAGCATTCGAAGGTAGAAGCTCAACCGCACCTTGGAGCTTCTTGATAACCTCTTCGAAGACTCATCTTGTAGGTTTCAGTTATCTGTCGCACCGTGCAATAATGCCCTCAGAGTTCTGTTGCCATAGCCAGTGCTCCTGGTGGCTGGCCTCCGATGATATGACGGCCTTGCCTGGTCTCAGAAGACTTACACGCAAAATGTCACGCCACTTCCTAGAACTCCACAGCCTGATTCAAAATCTGATGGTCTCCATATCATCTCAATCACCGTGACGAGCCACACGAAACCGAATGCGTCTAATGAGGGCATGGCAAGGGGATGCTTCGTCCTCGTGGTCACCACGATTGTCTTGTTGGTATATCCCGGCATCTCTTGAGAGTCGGAGTACATCACTATAATACATTTATCCCTTGTCACGTTCAAGGTCAGACACCTATTCCTGCTCCACGACCAGTGGTCACTATCATCTGACCAAGAGCTTCATCATCCTCGAATGGCTCCCCCTGCAACCAATCGGATTCACCCATACCACCCATCCGCTTTCAAATGCTGCACTAGGAGTTCAGACTTCGGCGGAGGAGGAGCCCACAGGGAGCGGGCCACATCGAAACGGAACCGAGGTAACCAACACGCGGTCGTGGCGAGGCAACCAAAGGGAACATCCGCTAGATTCTGGTCATCGTTCACGGTATTGTTTTGTGAGAAAATGATACCCACATTCTACGAATGCACGAGAGTAATATCCGTTCCAGCAGGTAGCGATCGAAAGAGAGCAAAAAAACTCGATACCCCTACATATTCGTTCGTTCCACACGATCAGTGGAAAGCTTACGGGCCGTACTTCCCTCGTCCCGCACCCACCCGTGTCCAAGTTTGGAATTCGAGTATGTCTTATTTTGGCGTTTATATTAGCTTATTGTTACGACAAGCCATTCTAGCACCTCAATGCCGGCCATCGGTGACAACACGCCCGTATAATGCCCGTAGCAGTCTACGGGGCACAAACGACTTGCAGAATCGTCCAAACCGGCCAGGAGCCCAACAACCAGCCTTACAGCCAGTACTACGTGACTGGGTCAACGTTCCGGGACCCATTACCCGCGGCATACAACTAGACCCCTACCTCCAGCATCGCTGTAATGGTCCACATCCAATCTCCTTTGACATTCCACGAGGCCCCAACGGGGTCACGTACAACTCCCGAGGGTCGGTCGCGACACCTCATCTTGACCCCGCCTACTTTGCACGCCCGGCGACACATCCTCCGGTGATGCAAATGAGGATCGAATGCGTCGCGGACGATCCATTGCCTCATTTCCCCTGGCCGATCGAGATTCGGAACTCAGGGGGGATCACGTGCGGGGACGTCTTTGATGCCATCTCCCGTCACTTCCTGAAGTATGTCTCCGGGAAGGAGTACAACGGCTGGACCGCGCGACGGAAGAAACTGGCTGCGCGAGCATACTATGCGAGGGTAGGTATACCCCGCGACCGCACCAGAGTAAGAAATGTGGCCGGTCCGGATGATGGGCTGCGGCGAATCGACTACGTCGGCTCCGAGAGGGTGATCTTCCGCGGTTTAGAACAAGCTTGCGTGATGATGGATAACACGTGGCTCATGTATCTGGGCAGTGAGAGGAGCAAGGCGTCTTGTTTCGGCGGAAATCCGGGGAACAAGGCGTAGACTCAGTTGATCTCGTTTATCTATTGTCGTTGCATTCCAGTCGCGCATCCTGTGATACTGCGTATCGTAGGACACATCATGCATGGTCGTATTATGTATCGTCTATCGACAGGATTCCTGGATTGCCTTAGTTATATCTTGCATAGTGGAACGGTCGCGTCGCGTCACTGATGCCAATCCACCTACGGTCAAGATCTCAGCCTGGAAGACCTCCATCTTGTATCAACAGCCTCGTGGTTGTGGCGAGAGGCACGCTGGCGCGGCGTTGGAGTTGTTGGAGTAAAGGTAGTTCAGAAAGATGTACTGTGACTGCTTGAGCATCCGCGCGCACCCACAAGATAAAAATCGAATGGGGATGTTCTTGAATTGCGACCAGTCTACTACTATGGTACTATATACTGCCTCATGGTAAGCCTCTTAACGACGCGCGAGGAACACGTAATCGTTACCCTTTCGCCTGGCACTACCACTATCATACCAACACCGTCACCATCTGGATTCCGTGATCGATGTATTCCACAGCAAAAGGTATGTCCCTTGTTATTGGAGAGTACGCGGGCCTGCAATAACTGTTTGTCGGCTTCAAGATCGCTCGAAAATAACTGAAATCAATTGCGGTCAGGCAGTATACTCTACTTTCTTCACTCCCGATGGCAAGCACGTATTGAGCGGTGGTAACAATGCGACAATTAGACGATGGCAGGTAGATGACGGACGTGAGATTGGCACAGCAATTCAAGCAGGGGCTTCAATCTATGCGGCCGCGTTGTCCGGGGATCGCAAATGGCTGGTGTGCGGGTTGGGCGCACAGCCGTATGTCAGGGTGTGGAATGCGGAAACTCACACGAAAGTTCTGGACATCGCGGGTCACACAGGCATAGTGTTGTCGGTTGATATTTCTTCGGACTCGACGACATTTGCAACGGCAGGTTTAGACAATTGCGCAATTATCTGGAGCACTACCACAGGCAAACAACTTGTGGGCCCACTACAGCATGGCTCCCGCGTGGTTGCAGTTCGGTTCTCTCCGGACGCCCACCGTCTCGCCACTGCGACCGGAACGTCAATCAGAATCTTTAACAGCGACGACGGCCAACAGTTGCTCGACATCCCGTGCTCATTTGGGCTGAGCGTATCCTCACCACTTACCTGGTCGACCGATGGTTGCCAAGTTTATGCTGCCTCTCAGGCGTTCAACGTAGCCAAGTGTTTTGACCCATCCTCAGGGTCCTTGCTTAGTACATGGCCTCTTCCTACCGGTAGCGGTTCTGGATCCGTCTCTTCTATCGCAGCGTCATCCAACCAAAAGTTTATCGCCCTTACCAAAAGCACTTCGTTGTCTTTTCAGGATGCTTCGACACACAAACAAATTGGTCCCATAATCAATTACTCCAGCGATATCTACTCCATGACACTCTCCCCTGATTGTGCCTACGTTGTTACTGGCGAACTAAACGGGAAGCTCACCGTGAGGAGTCTTCGTGATATCCTTCCAGACTCGTACCTTACCGGAGATGTGAGTGTTTCGGCTGCTAAACGGTGATGAATCTGAAAGCATGAAATCTCCTGCGATTTCCTCAGCTTCGTGAGTATGTCAAACGATGTTTATTTTCACCATTTCTGATCTGTTTTTATCAGAATTTCCACTCATGCAAATCAGCGAAGAGGCACTTGAAGCTTGGACTCAAGGCGACTTGACTCGCACTGAAAAAGTCTTGACAGACAAGATCCTGGATGTTCAGGATCCTTCTCGTCGTTCGCAATGCCTCGCTCAGCGGTCCTTCATACGGTCCCGTATGAAACAATACAAATTAGCTGTGGATGATGCGCAAAAGGTAACATCTTGACCATCTTTGATTCCGTTACACGTTAACTATTGCCCGCCAAGTCTGTTGAGATCCAGCGGTCCACAATCGGTCAGATTGCAGTCACAGTAGCCCGGGCAGCCAATGGCGACCACGACGCTGCCATGCGTGTGTTTGACCTCGTATTCGCTAATGGTTCCTTACCCGAAAGCAATTTTGTTTTACTTATCAAGGCACGTGCTTAGTGTTCTCGTCGCTGTTTGCACTAATACTCGGCTTCATGCAGGCCATCATCCTGTTTCAGTGTGGAAGACACGATGAAGCTATTTTGCGGGTTGAAGACTTGATCAATGCTATGGATGATAAGACTATATATGTTGCTATCCGGGTATGTAAATTTTAGGATTGTAGCGTAGCATGAAATGACGAACAGGCCGTATTTAGGCCCGAATGTGCATCATAATGACAGCCATGTCGTTGGAGGACGGAGACCATGAGGGGGCTGCGGAATGGCTGAGGCGCGCAGGGGAACCTGTCATCCCTCAAGACCGTCCCGAACTGGTCGCAATTTCACTTGTAAGCCGCTCGCTCTCACTCAGTCTTTAACCTTACCTACGTAGTATTCGAAAGACTTTCGGATGGAACTTCGGTGGCCTCGGTGTTGAAATCCAGCAGCATATTCAGCAATGCGTGGACATGCTAGAGGACATTGGTGACGTAGCTATGAGGTCTAAGAATGCAGAAGAGGCCATTTCACGCTATTCTGCTGCATTGTCTTTGAATCCTTCGAATACCGCGGGTCTCCTGGTCAAACGAAGCAAAGCTCGTGCAACATTAATGTCGTGGGAGGATGCATTGAAAGATGCTGATGACGTATGACTTTTCCATCTTTCTTATATGACAAACATTCAGTCTCAACCACTCAGGCAATCGAAGCAGACCCCCAGGGTCCCTGGGGATATGGGGGAAGGCATGCCGCGCTGCATGCTTTGGAACGCTATGATGACGCTGCTGATACGATGAAACAACTGATTATTCTCGAACGTCACTCCGGAGGAGATGCAGTGTTGTGCCAACTAGTTGAGGAGCTGGTGACTCGTTCGGGCGAGGCTACATTGCTTGGCTGGACTGGACAGTCTTCATCATACAACAGCTGTTTCCCATCCTCCCTTTCCTTTCATCCTCAAATCCCCCAAGCTTCTCTCGCCATCGAAGATGCCGAAATGGATGTGCGCATCTCGGAATTGAAAGGTTCAATGTCTAAAATAGAGACAATGCTTATCTATGAACGAGTCGTGCGCCTGCCATTACCCCGATTTTCTCACCGGACACTATACCTCCCATGCATCTTATTCCCAGTCAAGAAGCTCGTTGAGAAGCTTGATGTCGAGGTCAATGAAGGAAAGTATTTCGGTGCTCGGGTGTCGGGGATCGGTCGTGTAGAATTTCGGACGTCGGACACGCTTTCGCCGGCAGAGTCGCGCAAGCTCGTTTTCGCTCATCCGTGGATCCGTGACTTGCGTGGCCCACTCGACGAGGTCAGTTGGAGAAGCGCATCGGATAGCGGTGATGAGTCGGACTCGTGGTCTGGTTCGGAAGTCGAAGAACATTCTCCGTCTAGACTCGTGGCTGCACCCACTGCGGCCTCCCCTCCCTTGTATGCTGGACCCATTGCCGCAATGGATGGCCATACCCGGGCATTGCAGCTCGTCGTCCGTCTGCAACAGCCATTCCATGGTCTTTTGCTACAGCAACAATCGCGTGGGGAGTATAGGCGGGTCGCTGCCGAGCACGAGGTTGTCTTGCCAGGGCTTGAACGCCGCATCAGCTCTGCCAAGGATATCCGTGTCGGGATCGTAGAGATATTGTAATCGCAGCAGCGCGTGGGACATATGGAGGAATCTGTTGCTTACGATCCATTAGCTTAACTGAAGTTGTTCTTGTATGGTGCATATATTCAAGTCTGAGCATTTTGTGCTGTCATCGCACTCCTCTCTTGAACCATGTACTCGATTTATGGTAGGCATGATGTACGTGGTGATGCAAGTGGAGATCGAATATCGCCGGTGGACGGCCCTCTCGGACGTATCTGAATCACCAGTAATGTAGTGAGATGAAGTGTGGACGGACTATGGCCGAAGGCCATAGTCCTATGTCTGTGTGCGAAGGGGACGTTTCGGGCGGTCAGCCTGCTTGCTCGTCCGTCGGG
>JBBPLL010000234.1:24447-41994 GCA_038089755.1 Leccinellum rugosiceps | reverse complement strand
ACTGATATCCATCGAATTTGAGCTTTGTGCGCCGGTTAGCTAACGTGTTTTGCATGAATGAGACTATACATTCTGGGATTTTTCGTGAGTGCATGTTATGGAGTAGTCGGTCTGTTACCACGTTGGGGAAAGCTCCTTCTATGTCTAGGAATAGGACGGACACTACTTGATGATTGCGCCATGCTTGCTTTATTGTAGCTTCCAGCAGGTGTAAGGAGTCAGATGTCGAACGACCTGGTCGGCCACCGAAGTGCGTGGCTGGTATGAGGTTGTGTTTCTCGAGTAGCTCTGATAGATGGTTAGCAACGACGGCAGATAATAGTTTGTACGTAGTGTTGAGTAGCGCAATTGGGCAGTAGGCTTTCGGCAGGGTGTAGTCTGGGCGTCCCAGTTTGCATAGGACTACCGTGGTGAACTCTTTCCATGGGTCATAAGTGGTGTTCAGATCAAATGTGGCCTGAAAGATTCTTGTTAGATGCGGAACTAATATGTCGACGCACTCTTTAAAGATGATGTTGCATATCCCATCTGGTCCCGGCGCTTTGTATGGGCTTAGTTTGGCTATGGCACGTATCAGGGTGTCGTCGGTGACGATTGGTTTAGTGTGCACAGGATTTGGGTAGTTGTAACCTGTGGGAACAGAGGATTTAGTGGGTGGAGGGGGGAAGAAAGTGCGTGCAAGGAGGCTGCTTTTCTCGTCGTTCGTTGCGGCGAGGAAGCTGCCATTTGCTGGTACCGTGCGTTTCAGGGAGGGGATTCTAGTGTTGGCACCCGCTGTGTTGACGTTGGATATATATTTGTTGGCCACCCATATGTCATCTCCCGAGATGTCTTCTAGCCAATCAGTCCAGTGTTGTTTTTTCGTTTTCTTGATGGTGTGAGCATAGCGGTTTCTGGTGGTGCAGTATTGTTCATGAACGGGGTGTTGGGTGTCGTCCTTGAGTTTGAAGGAGCTCCGGGCAAGTTTGGCTAGTTCTTCTTTCATTTGCGTCAACTCCCTTGTCCACCAGCGTTTCGAGTGGGGACTTGGTCTCGACTTGGGGACTTTTTCTTGAATGGTGTCAAGGATCGCCTTCATAAGAGTATCGCACGTCTGTTGGAAATGGTCCACTGAGGTAAGGCGCTCTTTCGTGTCAATGGATTGTAGCTTAGCTTCGAGCGTTTCCGAGAACTCTGTCCACTTCACGTCGCGATAGTTGTGAGTTATGGTCTCTGCAGTCTTGGGGACTATCAACTCTATCTGGGATATGATGGGCACGTGGTCGGTGAGCGGCCTTCTTTGATAGGGTTCTGTCTTGCAGACCGTGAAGAGCTCTGCCGTGTGGTCGGTGCAGAACACGTTATCAACGCACATCCAATTCTTTGAGTTGAGTGCCTGTAAGGTTGGTAAGTCTTTGGGAAGCGGCATGAACATCGAATGATCCGCATCCAACTACATTGGTACGCACTGTGGCGTAGGGAGACACGAGCGGGGCCACAGTGCAAGGTCTTCGGACAAGCGAGAGGCACCGCTTCCTCTCTTTCCTCCACTCCGTCGCTCGTCCGAGCCTGTTTCAGCGCACCCGCCCGCCTCAACCTGCCTTTATTTCCCATTCCGTCTCTTCGTGGTTCACCCATACCCGGTAACTCAGGCTCCCACTGTCTCAGACTACTACCTTCCTCTCCTCCCAGCGCATGGAGCGACGTCCAAATGTCCCGAAAGGACCGGCATTTCTGTTTCTCCTACGTGTTCCACAAACAATTTCGGTGATGACCGGTGACAACTTCTAAAAGAGGCAAGCCGTTGGCGCGTTCAAACATTACTACGATTTGTAAGTACCGTCCGTATATCGACGGTTTGCTACTTTTATCTCAAACTACCTAAATGAAACGATCCGCCCAGCCACAATGCTCTGCGAACAGCCTAACCCACTATCAAAGGTATACGTGTGGAAGAGTCATCGAGGAAATTCCGTTTTGCACCCGCGGTCTTGTTCCCTGCTCGAATGAAACCACCATCATTCCATTCCATCATCATCAATTTGACGCATGCATCATTCGATCTATTCCTTCCTCGGATGGCCCATAGATATCGTTGCTATTAGCTTCTCATTATTAAAGGGCTGTAGGTGCACGTTTCACCCCCAGTCCTTTCCATTCCTCTACAATGCGATTTATTATGATAACCATATTTGCAGTCGCCGGCCGACTGGTTTCTCTGGCCATTGCGAAACCTATACCAAACTCGAAGGCATGTGGCATGGCCATACCACTCACTAGACACCCTTCCGCTCTGGACTCCAACAAAAGCATTGATCTCGAGACAATCACCTCTCACGGTGTAGCAGTCAGAGAGTGCGTGGAATGAGCCGTTACATCTGATCTACTCAGACTTTTTTTTTATAGAAAGATCCTTAGACGCCTAGACAATTACCAGATGAATACGGGGATGATGCATCCTTTCGTTGTGAAACGGAGCGAGTCAGGACTCGGAAGGCGTGGCACTAGCGCCCTGCTGACTCCCACTGCTCTGGGTAAAAATTGGATGTGCGAGATTTCAATTGGTACTCCTCCCCAGACCTTCAACGGTAAATTCTCCCTGTATCATTCTGATAGATGTTTGCCCTGATTCACGTCACAGTCCAAATCGACACCGGTTCAGCGTAGGTACTTTCTTTTAGTTCATACAGATGTTTTTGCTCAAGTTACTGCAACGCAGCGATATGTGGGTGCTGCAGGATGGCTGTACTGGAATTTCCGAGGATCGCAACCTCTGGGATCCCCATTTATCCGATACTTCTGACTACGAGAGCGAGTCATTTCGGCTCAAGTATGGAGATGGAACCCTTGTCACAGGTGATCGATATAGCGATAGTGTAACCCTTGCCGGATTCACTGTATGTTTTATATCGCTTATGAGCACGACCATTCAATTCTGACGCGAAGCTAGACAGAATATCAGATCTTTGGTTCTGCATCATCGTACACTGGTCCGATACAGAACAATGGAGGTTCAGACGGTTTATTGGGATTGGCCTTCCCTTCCGTCTCGAGTTTTGGCGCTGATCCGCTGTTCGAATCGCTTCTCAGCCGTGGAGGGCTAATCAATCCGACATTCTCATTGAAGCTCACTCCCTCCGGGGCCGAGATGTATGTTGGTGGAGCAAACAGTATGCTTTACAAAGGTAACATAGCTTATACACGCGTAATGAATACTGTGAGTTGAGATGGTAGATGGCATGGATATTGCTGACATTGGCATTTATGCAGGGATTGTGGCAGGTGTCCGTGGAGGACATTCGTATTAATGGTCATGTAGTCCTCGAAAATGTACCTGCTATCTTCGACACTGGTGCAAGCTACATCTTCGGAGATTGGAACCGGGTTGCAGAATTGTACAAAGGCCTTGGTACCGTCAATGAACATGGACGGTTTGGTTACTATTCTAGTGAGTTCAGATTGCGTTCGGTACTTCGTTTTTATCGACAGTATGCAGTGCCTTGCGACTCTTTTCCAACAGTGACCTTTACCTTTGAGGGCACGACGTTTGAAATCCCTCCCCAAGCTCTCAAACTCCCAGTAATGATGGAAGGTTCTTCCAATTGTTTCAGCGCCATTGTCGCCGAGCGCTCGCGTAGCACCGGTGAGATTTCATACATATTGCTTGCTGAATCCCTTTTTTGCCGCCAGATCTCGTTCTGATTATATGGCCTAGAAATTTGGACCCTTGGGATGGCTTTCATGCAGGGTGTATACACCGTGTTCGATTACGGTACCGCACAGGTTGGGTTTGCGGAGCTCGCTTAAATTATCGCGCATATTCCTGGTACACTATGTATATTAAATTTGATATATCTATGGGGAGATAGTTGGCTGGTAATGGGCTCGAGAGAGCTGTAGCCTGAGAGCGTCTGAGCGCGAGTGGGCCGTCGAGCTCCGGGAAAATGCCCAGTCTGGCGGGACCAATCGTTGCTGCAAACTCACGACAGGCATTCTCGGCTCAAGCGGACGAACCGTTACGTACTGATTCTGCTACTGAACAAACCGGTGGGTGATGGAAAAGACGGTCATCGCCGTACCCGAGGCAGAACTGGAAAAGAAGAAGCATTCCAAGAAACAGACTTCCCTTGCACACTGACTACCCTCTTGGAAGCGCTTCACGCAGCCCAGGCCTACAATTGCTGAGCCCTTAGCCTATGTCAGACTCGGAGTGCCAAAACCAAGATGAAGCGATCCGGTGATGCCTTTCTCTACCAAAGATCTATATATGTATGGAGCAGTCTTCAAGGTTCCCCACTCGACTGACGCCACCATCATTTAACAATCATCATCAGTTTGACCAATGCATCATTCGATTTGTTCCTATCCCTGATGGCCATCGCCCCCGCGGACATATCAAGGGCTGTAAGCAAGCGTTTCACTCCGACTTCTTTCCACTACTCTACAATGCGACTCATTATGATAATCATAATGGCAGTCATCAGAAAACTGGTTGCTCTGGCCATTGCAAAACCTGTACCAAACTGGAGAGCTGGTGGCGGCATAGCCATACCACTCACCAGACACTCTTCCTCGCTGAACGACAACAAAAGCATTGATCTCGACGCAATCAGTTCTCATGGTATATCAGTCAGGGAGTATGTAGAATGAACCGTCACAGCTAGTCTGCTCAGGCTTTGGTTTTTAGGAAGATCCTTCGTGGACTGGACAATTACGAGATAAATACGGGGACGACGCATCCTTTCGCTATGAAACGGAGCGAGTCCGGACTCGCAAGACGTGGCGCTAGCATCACGCTGACGGCTTATCAAGATCAACTTTTGACTGGCGAAATTTCGATTGGCACTCCTCCCAAGACCTTGAAGCGTAAATACTCATATCATTCTCATACATGTTTATTCTGATTTACGTTCCAGTCAAAATCGACACTGGTTCTACGTAGGTACTTTCTTTTAGTTCATACATCTGTTCTTCAAGTGAATACAGCGATATGTGGGTGCTGCAGACTGGCTGTACTGGGATTCCCAGTGATCGCGACCTCTGGGATCCTCATTCATCTGGATCTGCTGAGTACCAGGGGAAGTCATTTCAGCTCACATATGCAGATGGAACCATCGTCAAAGGTGATCTTTATGTTGATAATGTAACCATCGCTGGATTCACTGTGTGTTTTGTATTGCTTGTGGGAATGACTGTCGATCCTTATGCCAAGGCAGGCGGACCCTCAGGCCTTCGGTTCTGCAACACGGTATACTTGGAAATCACACAACAACGAATGCCCTGCAGACGGGTTCTTGGGATTGGCCTTCCCTTCTATCTCGGAATTTCGTTTTTATCCGCTGTTTGCATCGCTTGTCAGACAAGAGGTGTTATTCAATCCGACATTCTCATTAAAACTCTCTTCCTCCGGCGCCGAGATGTACGTCGGTGGAGCAAACAGTATGCTGTACACTGGTGACATCGCATATACACGCGTAACAGAATCTGTGAGCTAACATGGTAGATGGGAGTGGATGTTGCTGACATTGGCATTTATGTAGGGATTCTGGCAGGTGTCGATGGACGATGTTCGTGCTAATGGTGATAAAATCCTGGTAAATGTACCCACTATCTTCGATAGTGGTGCAAGCTACATCTTCGGGGATTGGGAACGGGTTTCAGAATTGTACAGACACCTTGATGGTACCCTTGTAGATTATGGAAGCTTTGGTTTCTATCACTGTGAGTTCCAATTGCATTCGGTTCCTTGTTTTAATCGACGGCCTGCAGTACCGTGCGACTCATTTCCAACATTGAGCCTTACCTTCGGTGGCAGGGCGTTTGCAATCCCTCCCGAAGTTCTCAGACTTAATCCAGTTAGGGAAGGTTCTCCCAATTGTTTCAGTGCCATCATTGCCGAGCGCTCCTTTATCGGTGAGATTTTATAGCTTATTGCATCCTGAACTCCCAAAGTTTTGAAAATTTGCGATGCTTAATGTGATGATCACTGGACTCTTTCTGACTATATGGTTTAGGATTTTGGAGCATTGGGCTCACTTTCCTGCAGGGTGTATACAGCGTGTTCGATTACAATGCTTTACAGGTCGGACTTGCGGATCTTGCTTGAATCATCCCGAACTTGAATGTTCCTGGTACACTGTACATTACATATGTTAGAATTAAATTTACTTCAATATTTTATGGTAAAAGCATCTGAGTGGTCGACCATCGCCCTTCCCGGGCCGTTACTTAAACCACTAACTATAGTTGACAGGGGGCGAGAGTGAGGTGGGGAGAGTAAGGGCAGGTGTGTGGATGCGTGTTGCGAGGCGCGAGGACCGGGCAAGCGATGAGGGCGTGGATCGTTGCAAGAGACTCGGAGTGACTGGTCCAACTAGTGATAGGGTGAGTCCCCAGTTCCCACGATAACTGGTAGGGGTTTTTCTGGCCTCGTCCTTTACTAGCTTCACTCCCAACACCAGTATGTGAGCACACAGCATCTTGCGCAGCGACTAGAACAAGAAGAATCAACCATCGAGAAACCCTGCATTCTCGTAACACGGACTCACCCCGACCTGCACGCAAGCACGCACGGCCACCCTCGCCCCCTTATGCCTTGACAAAAACCAGGCGATGACGCGAACATAAGAACAACAAAGTATGCCAGTAACCAGTGCAACGCAACGATGATGACAACGACGGTCAACACGACGACGTGCAGGGATTCATAGTCAATGATGAATGTGGTGGATCCCACTTCTTCGGACTGCAAGCAGGCAACCGAATGAGCCACTGCCGACTTTCTCGAACCAGATACGCCCAGAAGGCACACTCGCGCAGCATGCAGCTCTACCTCAAGAATGCCGCTCTCCCTCCTGATAAACCTCACTCTCCTGAGTTTCCTTATGTCTTTTTTTCATGACAATGAATAACTTTATCTGACTCGCGACTTTTTAAATCATGATGCAGCTCACCTAGTAGTTCGTCTGCGATACATGCATATTCAAACAAGTCCTGGGCGACAGTGGCGCAGGGTATGTCCCAGTTTGGTGAGGGTCGAAGGGGGGCCGGAGTCAGTGGACGCGCGTAGGGGAGACCACCCACCCTGCAGCTCATCCTCAGCCCAGGGCCATCCAGAGCTGGACATCTGCGCGCTCGCACCCACCTTTCGCATTACTCACAACATTGCTCCCTCATGCATTAGATGGTTGTCCTAGGCTGTATAGCATTTACTACAATCCAACGATGCCCTTTCTCAGTGCCCAACCACGATTCGGAGTGCAAGGTATACCTGTAGGTGCTGGTGAATTGTGCTACCTTTGTTTTTCGAATCCCTAGAATAACTGCCAGCGGGGGTATTTAACAAAGCATATTCCTCCCCTTGGAAGAAATCACCAATTAGATTGTGCATGCATATGAAAAGGGACGATAACGTACGTATACGGAGACTTATGACGGTAATAACTGATCGAATGCGTTCGTTTGCAGAAAATGCATGCGCGCGGACGGTCGAGTCCGCCCAGCCTCAATGTTGACTCTGCGAGACACCCTGTCCCCCAAATGTACTATCTAAGGGTTATGTGTGGAACAGTCGTAAAGTGACTTCCATTTCACACCCGTGGTGTTGTTCCCCGCTCGGATGAAACCACCATCATTCCATCATCAGTTTGACCTAGTGCGCATCCGAGATTTGATCCGTTCCTATCTTTGATACCAGTGGCCGTGAATATCCATTTGCTTCTCATCATTAAAAGCCTCTAGGTGGACATTTCACTTCGTTCCTTTCCACTCCTTAAGAATGCGGTACATTATGATACCTATGTTTGCAGTCACCGGTAGCCTAGTTGCTCTGGTCATTGCGAAATCCATACCAAAGTCGAAGGCAGGTGGCATGGCCATACCGCTCACTAGACACTCTTCCACTCTGGACTCTAGAAAAAGCATTGATCTCGAGGCAATCAGCTCTCATGGTGTAGCAGTTAGGGAGTGCGTAGAATGCACCGTCGCATCTGATCTGCTCAAGCCTTTTTAATTGTAGACAAATCCTTAATGGCCTGGACAACTACGAGATGGAGCGAGTCAGGATTCCGAAGGCGTGCTACTAGCGTCCCGCTGACTCCCACCTCTCGGGGTGACAATTGGATGTGCGAGATGTCGATTGGCACTCCTCCCAAGACCTTGAATGGTGTATTCTCCTTGCATCATTCTGATATATATTTACCCTGATCTACGTCACAGTCCAAATCGCCACTGGTTCAGCGTAGGCACATCCTTGTAGTCCATTCAGCCATTTTTGTTCAAGTCGACGCAGCGATACGTGGGTGCTACAGGCTGGCTGTGAAGGGATTTCCGGGGATCGTGACCTCTGGGATCCCCATCTATCCGATACTTCTGACCACGAGGGCAAATCATTTCTGCTCAAATATGGAGATGGAACCACCATCGCAGGTGATCAATATATTGATAATGTAACCCTCGCTGGATTCACTGTATGTTTTGTATCACTTATGAGCATGACCATTCAATTCTGACACCAAGCTAGGCAGACCCTCAGACATTTGGTTCTGCATCATCATATACTGGTCCGATACAGAACAATGGAGGCTCAGATGGTTTATTGGGATTGACCTTCACTTCCATCTCGAAATTTGGTGCTTATCCACTGTTGGTATCGCTTTCCAGACAAAGAGGGCTAATCAATCCAACATTCTCATCGAAACTCTCTCCTTCTGGGGCTGAGATGTACGTTGGTGGAGCAAACAATATGCTGTACAAAGGTGACATCGCCTATACACCTGTAATAAATAGTGTGAGTTGAAATGGTAAATGGTGTGGATGTTGCTGACATTAGCATTTATGTAGGGATTCTGGCAAGTGTCCGTGGATGATATTCGTATTAATGGTGATAAAATCCTCGAAAATGTACCTGTCATTCTCGACATTGGTGCAAGCTACATCTTCGGAGATTGGGACCGTGTTTCAGAATTGTACACAGGCCTTGGTGCTACCCTCCACAAACATGGAGATTTTGGTTACTATTCCAGTGAGTTTCAATTACTATGTTCGCCATCTTGTTTTTATCAACAACCTGCAGTACCATGCCACTCTTTCCCAACGGTGATGCTGGCCTTCGATGGCAAGACGTTTGAAATCCCTCCAGAAGCTCTCAAACTTTCAGCAGTTCTAGAAGGTTCTTCTGATTGTTTGAATTTGTTTCAGTGGCATTGTTGCCCAGCGCGGGTCTGCAGGTGAGATTTTGTAGCTTATCGTTTCCTGAACCTCCTTTTGCGGGATTTATTTCTGACTATATGGCCTAGAATTTTGGACTATTGGGATGACTTTCATGCAGGGCGTATACACTATGTTCGATTACGGTACCTTTCAGGTTGGAATTGCGCAGCTCGCTTGAATGGTATACTGTATATTTATAAGTTTGACCTATATTATCCTGATTATCTGGTAGGAGATTTCATGGCCAAGACTCAAAATGTTGATCGCCACCTTTCAAGACCGTTAAACTGCCGAGTCTAAGATCGAATAGTTGGCAGGAGTAAGATTATGTAAGAGAGCTGTAGCGCAACTCTACAAAAGGTTGGTGGTATGTACTACCATTATACACTGACTATAGTATATCGCGGTCACTGGGGGCATTTCTGTCTCTACTCCGAGGTGTCACGTAAACTATGTCGGTGGTATCAGTTAAACTGGTGTCCCGGCCTATACAGCTTCACGACGTAACCACGATGCGGCTCTGGCGGTCCAGAGACAGTTAATCCCCAAAATTTACTATTAAAGGTTCATGTGCGGAATAGGACATCTCGAACCAAGTTCCGTTTTCCGCCGTGTTCCTGGCCACCACTCGGATGATACCACCATCATCCAATCGTCATCAGTTTGACTCATCCATCATTCGTTTGGTTCCTATCCCTGATGACCATGTCTTAGTATATTGTTACTGTTGGCTTCTCGTTACTATTAAGGTCTGTAGTAGGCGGACGTTTCAACGCCAGTCCTTTCCACTCCTCTATAATGCGATTCATTACGATAACCATATTTGCAGTCACCGGCAGACTAGTGGCTCTGGTCATTGCTAAACCTGTACCAAACTGGAAGGCGGGTGGTATGGCCATACCGCTCGTCAGACATTCGTCCTTTCCGAACTCCAACAAAAGCATTGATCTCGATGCAATAACCTCTCATGGTATATCAGTAAGGGAGTATGTAGCATGAACCGTTATATCTGGTCCGTTCAGGACTTTTTTTCATAGGAAGATCCTCCGTGGCCTGGACAATTACGAAATGAACACGGGAACAATGCATCCTTTGGATGTGAAGTGGAGCGAGTCCAGACTGGGAGAGCGTGGCGCTAGCATCTCGCTGACAACTTCAAGTTCTCAGAATCTTTTTTGGGCTGTTGAGGTTTCGATTGGCACTCCTCCCAAGACCTTGAAGCGTAAATATTCATGTCATTCTCATGTTTGTTTACCCTGATTTATGTCCCAGTCAAAATTGATACTGGTTCAGCGTAGGTAGATTCATTTAGTTCGCACAGCTGTCCTTGTTGAAGTCAACACAGTGATATGTGGGTGCTGCAGACTGGCTGTACTGGGATTTCTGGAGATCGCGACCTCTGGGATCCCCATTCATCCGGATCTGCTAAGAACCTGGGGAAGCCATTTCAGCTCACATATGAAGATGGAATCATCGTCAAGGGTGATCGATATACTGACAATGTAACCGTCGCTGGACTCACTGTATGTTTTGTGTTGCTTATGAGCATGACCGTTGATTCTTACGCCAAGGCAGGCAGACCCTCAGACTTTCGGTTCTGCAACACAGTACACTTTCGAGTTACACAACGATGACTCCTATATAGACGGGTTCTTGGGATTGGCCTTCCCTTCTATCTCGCAATTTCGTGCTTATCCGCTATTTGCATCGCTTGTCAGACAAGCGAAGTTGATCAATCCGACATTCTCATTAAAACTCTCTTCCTCTGGCGCCGAGATGTACCTCGGTGGAGCAAACAGTATGCTGTACAATGGTGACATCGCATATACACGCGTAACGAATCCTGTGAGTCAAATTGGTAGATGATAGTGGATGTTGCTGACCTTGGCATTTATGTAGCGATTCTGGCAAGTGTCCATGGACGATATTCGTGTTAATGGTGATAAAATCCTGGTAAATGTACCTGCTACCTTCGACACTGGTGCAAGCTACATCTTCGGGGATTTGGAACGAGTTTCACAGTTGTACAGACGCCTTGGCGGTACCCTCCTGGATTATGGAATATTCAGCTTCTATTATTGTGAGTTCCATTTATGCTCGGTACCCTGTTTTTATTGACAACCTGCAGTACCTTGCGACTCTTTCCCAACAGTGGGTCTTACCTTCGGTGGCAGGACATTTGAAATCCCTCCTGAAGTTCTCAGACTTCAACCAATTGAGGAAGGTTCTACCAATTGTTTCAGTGCTATTGTTGCCCAGAACTCGCCTGTCGGTAAGATTTCATGGCTTATCGCTTCCTGTACCCCCTTTTCCGTGCTACATGGACTCATTCTGACTGTATGGCCTAGGATTTTGGATTATTGGGATAACTTTTCTGCAGGGCGTATACACCGTGTTCGATTACAATACTTTGCAGGTCGGGTTTGCGGAGCTCGCTTGAATCATTACGAATGTGCCCAGCGCACTCTATGTTTCCATATTCAATTTATTTGGAGTATTTATGCATCTAGGGGGTTTGCCGTCGCCCTTCCAGGACCGTTACACCACCGACGGTCACAGTTGGCGGGGTATGTTGGCAGTACGGACCAGCCGGGCCGTCGAGCTCCTAGAAAATGCCCAGTCAAACGGGTGTTCATAGCACCAACGACGTCACCGATGCTGGGATCGCCCCTCCCGGAGTCGGATCGCCTCTTTTGACAGGGCACCGAATAGTAGACGTTTTTCTGGTGGGTGGTCGAGGACCCCGCGTGTGTTCGTGACGTATGCGTCCAAGCGATTTTTGCAGGAGGGCGGGATCGCGGCC
The DNA here is from genome assembly GCA_038089755.1 of Leccinellum rugosiceps. NCBI lineage: Eukaryota > Fungi > Basidiomycota > Agaricomycetes > Boletales > Boletaceae > Leccinellum > Leccinellum rugosiceps. The sequence continues at coordinate 30,002 of JBBPLL010000234.1, read as the reverse complement.
TTTTGCGGCGGCGGTCATTCATGGACTGTGGGGCGGTACCGCTGATGCTGATATAGATATCTTCAGACGTTTCTAGATGGATGTTCTGACGTGACTCACGATATCATTCAGTAGGCACTGTTTACTATGTCGTCCATACTTAGCTGAGACTGATCACGATGTTTCATTTGTAAGACAGGGAAAAGGCGAAGCCTCGAAGGTAGTCATTGCCGATCTCGAGGCAGAATAACGAGCAGAATGGATGCAACTGGTTCAGCGCTCAACGCTCAGCAACCAACCGAAATCAATTGCCAGCGATTTCAGGGAGTAAGTCATTGAAAAATGAGTGCTCATTGCGAAACACTAGGATTGTCGTGGTGTTTACTTCCCATATATGCACGGCCGAACTGCGTCGGCAAACACCTTGTAAACAAGGTAATAGAGTGTACCAGGATTATGATTCAAGCGAGCTCCGCAAACCCGACCCGAATAGTACCGTAATCGAACACAATGTATACGCCCTGCATGAAAGTCATCCCAATGGTCCAAAATTCTAGGCCATATGGTCAGAAGGAAATCCCGAAAAAGGGGTTCAGGAAGCGATAAGCTACAAAATCTCGCCTGTAGACCCGCGCTGGGCGGCAATACCACTGAAACAATCAGAAGAACCTTCCAGAATTACTGAAAGTTTGAGAGCTTCTGGAGGTATTTCAAATGTCTTTGCTATCGAAGGTCAACATCACCGTTGGGAAAGAGTGGCATGGTACTGCAGGTTGTTGATAAAAATAAGGTGACGAACATAATCGAAACTCACTGGAATAGTAACCAAAATCTCCATGTTTATGGAGGGTAGCACCAAGGCCTGTGTACAATTCTGAAACACGGTCCCAATCTCCGAAGATGTAGCTTGCACCAGTGTCGAAAATGACAGGTACATTTTCGAGGACTTTATCACCATTAACACGAATATCGTCCGCGGACACTTGCCATAATTCCTACATAAATGTCAATGTCAGCAACATCCACACTATTTACCATTTCAACTCACACTATTTATTACAGGTGTATAGGCGATGTCACCTTTGTACAGCATATTGTTTGCTCCACCAACGTACATCTCAGCCCCAGAAGGAGTGTTTCAACGAGAATGTTGGATCGATTAGCCCCCCATGGCCGATAAGAGATTCGAACATCGGATCAGCACGAAAACTCGAGACGGAAAGGAAGGCCAATCCCAATAATCCGTCTGAACCTCCATTGTTCTGTATTGGACCAGTGTACACTGATCCAGAACCAAAGGTCTGAGGGTCTGTATAGCTTGGCGTCAGAATTGAATGGTCATGCTCATAAGGGATACAAAACATACAGTGAATCCAGCAAGGGTTACATTATCAGTATATTGGTCACCTGCGATGGTGGTTCCATCTCCATATTTGAGCAGAAATGATTTGCCCTCGTGGTCAGAAGTATCGGATAGATGGGGATCCCAGAGGTCGCGATCTCCGGAAATCCCTTCACAGCCAGCCTGTAGCACCCACGTATCGCTGCGTCGACTTGAACAAAAACGGCTGGATGGACTACAAGGATGTGCCTACGCTGAACCAGTGGCGATTTGGACTGTGACGTAGATCAGGGTAAATATATATCAGAATGATGCAAGGAGAATACACCATTCAAGGTCTTGGGAGGAGTGCCAATCGACATCTTGCACATCCAATTGTCACCCCGAGAGGTGGGAGTCAGCGGGACGCTAGTAGCACCCCTTCCGAGTCCTGACTCGCTCCGTTTCACAGCAAAAGGATACATCATCCCAGTGTTCATCTCGTAGTTGTCCAGGCCATTAAGGATTTATCTTTAATTAAAAAAGCCTGAGCAGATCAGATGCGACGGTTCATTCCACGCAATCCCTGACTGCTACACCATGAGAGCTGATTGCCTCGAGATCAATGCTTTTTCTGGAGTCCAGAGAGGAAGAGTGTCTAGTGAGCGGTATGGCAATGCCACCTGCCTTCGAGTTTGGTATGGGCTTCGCAATGACCAGAGTAACCAGGCCACCGGTGACTGCAAACATGGGTATCGTAATGTATCGCATTCTAAAGGAATGGAAAGGAGTGGGATGAAACGTCCACCTACAGGCTTTTAATGTGAGGAGCATATATTCACGGCCACTGGCATCAGAGGTAGGAACGAATCGAATCTAGGATGCGCACTAGGTCAAACTGATGATGGAATGATGGTGGTTTCATGCGAGCGGAGAAGACCACGGATGAAAAACGGAACTTACTTCATGACTCTTCCACGCATAAACCTTGGATGGTATTGAATTCGGGAGGCAGGCTGTCTCGCAGAGTTGGCAACATTGAGGCTGGGAGGACAATCGAGTCCGCGTGCGTGCGTTTCTGCGAACGAACGCATTCGATCAATTATAAGTTACCCGTCATGATTCACCTCAAGTTGCGACTCGGTCCAGGTCAACCGGTCGCGGCGAGGCCCGCACCAAATCGTCGGTCGACTTGTTGACATATTTTACTTATTATTCTTCTGGAAACCGCATCTCCCCTCTCCGGGGTGTCCTGCAAACAATTTCGGTAGTCAGGGGCGTCGATCGGCACGGATGCCGCTTTTCAGGTTCCGACGACGCGGCTACAAACCTTCTCGTGGAGTTCTTTTCCTCACGCTGCGCCGTCGCGCACCTCGCAGAGCGTTCATATTAAACTGGTGACCCAGCCTATAGAACTTCACGACGTAACCACGATGCGGGCTCTGGCCGTCCTGAGACAGTTAATTTACTATCACAAAGGCTTATGTGCGAAAGTCTTCAATCAAGTTCCGTTTTCCGCAGCGCTCCCGTTCACCACCCGGATGACACCACCATCATTCAATCATCATTAGTTTGACCTATCCATCATTCGTTTGGTGCCTGTCCTTGATGGACGTGTCTTATATTGTTATTGTTGGCTTCTCATTCTTAAGGTCTGTAGGGGTGAACGTTTCAACGTCAGTCCTTCCCACTCCTCTATAATGCGATTCATTACGATAACCATATTTGCAGTCACTAGTAGACTAGTGGCTCCAGCCATTGCAAAACCTGTACCAAACTGGAAGGCAGGTGGCGTCGCCATACCGCTCGCCAGACATTCTTCCTTTCCGAACTCCAACAAAAGCATTGATCTCGACGCAATCAGCTCTCATGGTATATCAGTCAGGGAGTACGTGGAACTAACCGTTATATCTGGTCTGCTCAGGTTTTCTTTTTAGGAAGATTCTTCGTGGCCTAGATCATTACGAGATGAATACTGGGATGGTACATCCTTTCGCTGTGAAACGAAGCGAGTCCGGACTCGGAAGGCGTGACGCTAGCGTCCCGTTGACAGCTTATCAAGATGACATTTGGCTGGGTGAGATTTCGATCGGCACTCCTCCCAAGACCTTGAAGGGTAAATCATCCTTGTATCATTCTGACACTACATGCCTACCCTGATCTATGTCACAGTTCAGATTGACACTGGTTCATCGTAGGCACTTTTTGGTAGTTCATACAGCTGTTCTTATTTAAGTCACCGTAGCGATATGTGGGTGTTGCAGGCTGGCTGTGCCGGGATTTCGGGAGATCGCGACCTCTGGGATCCCCATTCATCCGAATCATCTGAGAAACAGGGGAAGTCATTTGAGCTCAAATATTCAGATGGATCCATCGTCGAAGGTGACCAATATACTGATAATGTAACCATCGCTGGATTCACTGTATGTTTTGTTATCACTTATGTGCATGACCATTGAATTCTGACACCAAGCTAGGCAGACCCTCAGACCTTTGGCTCTGCGACATCGTACGCTTCTCAGTTTAACAACAACGAATACTTTGCAGACGGTTTATTGGGCTTAGCCTTCCCTTCCGTCTCGAAATTCGGCGCTGATCCGTTGTTTGAGTCGCTTGTCAGTCAACATAGGCTAATCAATCCGACATTCTCATTGAAACTCTCTCCTTCTGGTGCCGAGATGTACATCGGTGGAATAAACAGTATGCTGCACAATGGTGATATTGCTTATACACAGGTAACAAATCCTGTGAGTCAAAATAGTAGATGGGAGTCGATATTGCTGACAGTGGCATTTATGTAGGGATACTGGGGGGTGTCGATGGACGATGTTCGTGCTAATGGTAATAAAATCCTCGAAAATATACCTGTTATTTTCGACACTGGCGCAGCCTACATCTTCGGAGATTGGGAACGGGTTTCACAGTTGTACAGACGCCTTGATGCTACCCTCAGTGAACATAGAGGCTATGGTTTCTATTACTGTGAGTTCCAATCACTCGGCACCATGTTTTTATCGACAGCCTGCAGTACCGTGTGATTCTTTCCCAACAGTGAGCTTTACCTTCGGTGGCAAGACGTTTGAAATCCCTCCCGAACTTCTCATACTTAACCCAGTTCAGCGAGGTTCTCCCAATTGTTTCGGCGCCATTGTCGCCGAGCGCACGCCTATCGGTGAGACTTCATAGCTTATCGCCTCCTGAACCCCCTTCTGCGCGCTAGATGGACTCGTTCTAACTATTTGGCCTAGCATATTGGACCATTGGGAACACTTTCTTGCAGGGCGTATACAGCGTGTTCGATTATAATGCTTTGCAGATTGGGTTTGCGAACCTTGCTTGAATCATCGCGAATGTTCCCGGACACTCTATGTTTATAAATTTTATCTATTTAATAAGAGAGAGTTTATGGTGAAAACATCGGAGGTATCGACCGCCCCCCGACTGTGATAGTTGGCGGGAGTAAGCGTTAGAGAGCTGCAGAGCAATCCTCTGAGAGGTTGATGGTACGGAGTCTACGGACCAGCTAGGCCATCGAGTTCCTGGAAAATTCCCACGCATGGGAGCTCAGCGCTCAGCGCTCAGCAAGCGCCCTCCGAATTGGCCCGAAGTCCATTCTAACCGACCGCACGTATTTACTGCTTCCCCCTCACTCCTGTTCTCTACCTGCTTCACTCATTGGTTACATTTGGTGAACGGATCATAGCTACTTAACAGCTCGCCGCTCGAGATTAACAACAGAAATTCAAATGAATTTGAATTTTGGGTTTGTAATTATATAAAAGGATTGCGTTTGCTCATTATATTCCAGCCTCGCATGACTTTGTTTCTTCAAAATGTTTTCTTGTTGCTCCCTTAAGCCCATTGGTACTTCAGTCCGGGACGGGAACCGCGGCACGGGCTGGAACATCGGAACACCTCGCAGAATCGATGTAGGTACGTGTACCCGGTAATCGAGATCGCGCGCTCCGGACCCCAGGGTGAGCTGCGAGGAGGGATGGGAAATGGATAAAGGGCGTGGTGGGCGAGTGGACTGAAACGAGCGAGGATGAGCGCTGCAAGGCGAACGCGCAACGTGGTGGAGGTTGGCAAGAGAGGAAGTGGCACCTCTGCGGCCCACTCGCTTGTCACGGTGTCGCTTCCTCAAATTGACCTTTCCACCCTTTCTCCCTTCTCCTTTACAGCAGAAGTCGACGAGATATGAAACTCCACGATCGAGCACAGTCAACAAATTCAATTCAATTTCAATTCAATTACT
>JBBPLL010000234.1:0-24437 GCA_038089755.1 Leccinellum rugosiceps | reverse complement strand
ACAACTGCCAAGCCTCCGTCAAAACACGACACCAATTGTTGCGTCCATCCAAGTAAGACAGTGCTACTTGCGCAGCTCTGATGCAACAAGACGTCCAGCCAATTTGATTTGATCAATATGAAAGGAAGGCACCTCTAATATTTTTAAGGCCCTTCTCATTCTCACCATATTACTACTATTATCCTTCAAACTTTTGATCATTCACCTTTTGATTTGATCCTATCTGCAACTCCGCATCGCTGATTGTTGCGGTCACTCTCTCGCTGTATAAAGATAGATAGGTCAGTATGTGACGTCAGTTCAAGTTTCTCCGCCCATCATCACTTGCTCAGCGGGCCTAGAATGCGTGTCATCATGATAACCACCAAATTTTGCACTTAGCCTTGGTGTTTTGGCCACTTCAAAACCAGCCTATACCAAACAGGTGAACCCATGGCATGACCGCACCGCTCGCCAGATGCACTTCGTCTCTGAATGTGAGCAAGGCATTGATATCGACACAATGACCTCTGCGTGGTGTAGATCGCTGCATCTCATCCGCTCAGGCTTTTTCTTTTCTTGTAGCAAGATCCTTTATGGCTTCGACAACTATGAGAAGAACATGAGAACAATGCACCCTTTCTCTGTGAAACGGAACGAGTCCCGACCCCGAGCCGGAAAGTGTGGCGCCGACATCTTATTGACCTCTGATTTATATGGCCTAGCGTTTTGGATTGTCGGGCTCCTGTTCCTAGAGCGTGGGCGTATACAGCACGCTTTATTACAGCACTCTGTAAGTCGAATTTGCGAACTTTGCTTGAACTGTCGCGATTGTACGATGCAACGCACGAATTGCATGGTAAAGATATGTGAGGTGTGTTTGTTTCCTTGTTCCATAAGCGGCTCGTGTTTATCATCTATTTCAGTCTGTGTTCCGCAAACAACTTTCTTTAGTGGCATTAAAATGCACTGTCAAAACACAACCCCAATTGCTACGTCCTATGCGAGGCAAACATTCACACAGCTCTATTTCAGGGAGGTGTTCGATTACTTCACGAGTGGAAGGTGTTTCCGTGCCCCTCGTTTCCTGCTATCTGAGTCAACCATCATTCAAACAGTCTAACCTGCGCATTGTTGCAGTTACTTTGTCATTACATAAATAAAGGTGGATCAGTCAGTGATACCCATTCCTTCAAGTTTCCCTGTTGATCATCCGAATCACTCGCCTAGAATGCACTTCATTGTGATAACTGCCTTTGCACTCGAACCAGCTATTTCCGCCATTGCTACACCTGTGGAAAGCGGAAGAAGCAGTGGCATGGCCATATCACTCGCCAGACACTCTCCCTTTATGAAAACCAACAACAGTGTGGATCTCGACACAATCACTTATCATGCTTCTTCAGTTAGAGAGTGCGTAGTGTGGACTGCAACTTGAGCATTACATTTTCTCAGGCTTTCATTTCCCGTAGCAAAATCCTTCGTGGCCTGGACAACTACGAGATCAACATGGGTATGACGCACCCTTTGGCTGTGAAACGGAACAACTCCCGACTCGGGAAGCGTGGAAGCGGCCTCAGCTTGATGAGCTGTAAGGATGAGTTTTGGACGGGCGAAATTTCGATTGGAACCCCACCAGAGATCTTCAATGGTAGCCTCGCCCTTCCACCTCTTTGATCTGATGTTGACCCTGATTCATCGCAGTCGAAATAGACACCGGTTCAGCGTAGGTGCTTTCTGCCAAGCTCGCACATCTTTTTGTGCTCATGTCAATGCAGCGATCTGTGGGTGCTAGCTTCTGGCGGTGGCCCGACTTACGAAGGTCGTAACCTCTGGGATCCCGATAAATCTGATACTGCCAAGAACTCGGGGAGTGTTTTTGAACTCAAATATACAGACGGAACAACTGTCTCAGGTGGCCAATACATTGACAATGTGACCATTGCTGGATACACAGTAAACTCGTTGTATGTTGCTCATGAACGTGATCAGTTCTGACGGTCAAGTACTAGGCAGACTCTCAGACCATTGGCGCTGCAAAAAAATACATTTCTGCCATACGCAACAATCTACCCCCGGTAGACGGCATGTTGGGAATGGGATTCCCTTCCATATCAAAGTACCCAGCTAGCCCGGTGCTTGAAACGCTCGTGGGTCAGGAGAAGGTCTTCAATCCCACATTCTCGTTTAAACTGTCTTCCTCTGGAGGCGAGATGTATATTGGTGGAATGAACAGTAAGCTATACGGTGGTAACATTGCATATACCCGTGTAACAAACCCGGTGAGCAAAATGACGGGCTTACGTGGAAATTTACTCATATGGCCTTCAGGGATTCTGGCAGGTGTCCATGGACGAGCTTCGACTTGGTGATGAGAAAATTCTGGAAAATGTACCCGTCATTATCGACACAGGCGCCACATACATCATCGGAGACTGGAATCGGGATGAAAACCTGTATGACCACTTTGGCGGTATGTTCATAAACAATGGGAGCTTCGCCTACTATTTCCGTGAGTTTCAACGATCGGGCCTACAAGTGTTACTTTATCTCATTGCCGCCAGTACCTTGCAATTCTTTCCCAACACTGAGCCTTACGTTTGGCGGCAAATCGTTTGACATCCCTCCCGATGTTTTCAATCTTGGACCGATTCACGAAGGCGCTCTCAATTGTTTCGCCGGCATTATCGCCGAGCACTCCCCCGTCTGTGAGACTTCATAATTTCTCGTTGCCTGAACTCCTTTCCCCTGAACTCCAAATGTTCTTTGTTCTGATTGCGCAACTCAGCATTTTGGACCGTCGGCAACCTTTTCCTCCAGGGCGTGTACACCATGTTCGATTATAGCACTCAGCAAGTCGGGTTTGCTGAGCTTGTTTGAATCGCTACGCACCTTTTCCACACAACTGCACTGTTAACCAAGATCTTGGGAAGAAATTTGACAAATGGACGAGCTTTGAAGGGCGGGTGGGAGACGGTGTCGTTACGGTCCGATCCGGGGTGTTAACTTGGTGAACAGACCATGAGGTGACTACTTGTCATGATATTCGCCATCCTTCTCAATTGGCCATCCTTTGCTATATTTTCTCTACTGTTAACATTTGTTCGCTCTCGTTCGTTGGATGAATATCCACTTCAGATTGGGTATCCTTTTTACATAAATAATTCAGTCAAGTGCTGGTTCTTCTTACGGGGCAAATCAAATCTGCAGTCGGACTTGACATTGTACTAAATTACGACCGTCCTATGACCGGATATTTCGAAGGCCATGCCGAAGTCTGGAGTCGATGCACCATAACCACTAAGTTGACAAATGTAACTCGATCTGTCGTAGCCATTGATTTGTTTATTCAAGTTGAACTACGGAAACGTCCTCATAACCATCGTAAACGAAGGGAAGTTTGGGGAATAATAAATGCTAATACAATTAGTAGGATGCACATGCCGCGAATGTACAAGTGAAAAGGGTGGGTATCTACATTATGATACGTATTCTCTCGCGTGTGGTGATATATCTGCTATCTGCATAGCACGAACCCCAGTCCGTTAAATCACCGTAAAGCAGTAGAAGGGGAATTTTAACGATGCAAAGAAAATGTCAGCAGTGTTCGTTATAAAAAACCTAGACCATCAAGTCTCATAGCACCAACAACGCCATCGCCGTTGCCAGCACCACTACGACGCACGACACCACCCCACGTGATAGATCGAGCTGGACCCGCGGCGCGGCGCCGCTGGTGCCGGTGATCGCCGCATTGACAGTGCCGATCGTAGGCGATGGAGCAGCACCGTTGACCCCGTTCCCAGCAAGGGCGACTTCGGAAAGTGCAGCGAAGCCGACCGCGGGCGGATTGTACCGGAACACCGAATACACATTTTTCTATGTGGATAGGTTCCCCATTGTAAGTAAACATCGAGTAGCGAAACAAGTGAGCAACAAGAAACCAGAAGGGTAAGAAACCGCGCACCAGGAACGTGTCACCGATGATCCACGACGGCGTACTCCCCCCCGTTAACCCCGTGGAACTGAGCTCGTAAAAGGAGCCGATACACTCAGTCGAGCTGATCTGCGTAAGCTGAAAGTCGGCCGGACTTATCGCCCAGTTCTGACCGCCAAACGAAATCTCGATTGTCACCGATGTGGAGCAAGCTATTCAATGAGAAAAGACAATACTAGCGGTCAGGGACACATGGGGTATTAGTTGGCACGGAAAACTCACGGTATTGGTAGTATCCGGAGTATTGGTCAGACGCGGGGGACGAATTGGGAATCTGCGCATAGATGGCTGCGATGGCAGAAGAGGGACCACCAATGTTGGTCGTGCCGGTATCGATGGCAGCGCTCGTACTGCTCCCTAATGATATGGAGGTACCTTGGACCGTCAAAGCTGTGGGTCGTTCATCCACAATGTCAGTCATCGTCGGTCGGATTTACATTTACACGTAACCCGAGAAACTCACAGGAGATGTCAAGGTACCAATAGCTCGGGGTGCCAGGGATATCGATGTACTCGATCGAACCTGTGTACAAGCTGCTATTCGTGTATCCTAACACATGGTCGTCAGTCAAACATAACCAACGCAACAACTTATCAAAGATGCTCAGTAAAAAGAAATACATACCGAGAGTGAGCTCTCCTCCAGGTTCCAATTCAGATGGCTTCGTGGCATTTGAGTACCTATATTAATATACCAGTCTGTATCAGCGATCACAAACGAATCCCTTTCGAGCACTAGGGGCCCACCTCCGAAGTTGGATTGCAAATAAGGCTGAGTCCATCGCCCCGCTGCTCGCAAGGGTCTGCCAAAACGGCATCTGCCCGGATGATGATGCCGTCTGCCATGCCAAACCCAATAGCCCAGACACCGGCTGGGTGAGGAGACCCGACGATACCTGATTCACCACCGCTGCAACCGCAAACCGATCAAAACGTCAGCGACCCCACAAGCGCCGCTGGAGATAATGACGTACCAAATCCTTGATTCGCGACCGAGAAACCCGCCATCTCTACGACGTCCTCGGCGACGTATCCAGCGGCTTCGCCGGAGCCATAAACGATGGTGAAAGGCGTGCTCAGGTTCTTGAAGCTTGACGAAGAGGACGCATCGAATGTAGAGATTCCATTGCACGAAGTCCCGCACGAGTTGCTCAAGACCCAGAGGTCCCTGCGCGACGCACATACACATAAGACCCGGGCTGCCCGGATGAACGGGATATTCAACACTCACGCTGAACCTGTGTCCAAGATGATGTCGAACGAGGTAAGTGGCGTTCCAATGGCCAGCGAACCGTAGTAACTAATCACGCTCCTGCATCAGCACGAATTGATACTACACACCCAAGCGAATTACGCACAGTGAATCATAGCCTAGGTCGCCGACCCTATGGAAGCGGGACACTCAGCATACGCGCCCACAAGCAAAAGAAGGAACCAACAAGGCCAGAAAAGGACATACAAGTTATACCCAGTACTCCGTTTCTCGTTCGATCGACCTGAGTACTTGGCAATAACGGCGTTCCGCTGCCTCTGGGCTAGCCGTCCAAACTCGTCCGAGCTGAGGCCGCTTGTAGACGACCGCATGCGCAGGGGTATCTTCAGACCAGGTGCTTGTGGCAGTAGTGGGTCCGTGGTTGGCGCAGCTGCGCACGCGTGGAGGGAGGTCCATAGTAACAAAATCGACACGACAGAGAACATGTTCGATATCATTTTTTTTCTTGTTCCGACGAGCGAACGGACTACTAGAGTCCACGAATTCCAAAGGCAAGCTGGCTTCACCGACAATCCAGAGGAGAAGGAAAGGGCGACTCAAGAGATAGGACAACAACTTGTGAGAACAGGAACGAAAGGAGTGAATGGCGACAGCCAAGCAACGGAAAATAAATACTCGGGCTCAAGCGTAGCAACTTGAAGACTGCGGAATTTCGGCACGGCGCAGCAGTCGGTTAATCAGCGCTCAACTTGTGGGCTGGGCAGCTGTCAATACGTAAATGAATCTGACCGCCATCCGAGTATATCCGTAAGTCACCAGTGCACAAGCAAATGGTATTGCCAAGCTCCAAGTGAGTAAGCTGCTGCGGTCCGCGCAGCAATTGTACGATTTGCCTCCCCATAGACACCGTCTGAATAAATTTAGGAGTGTAAAGTACATCGTGTGATATGTGTCTCCAGTGATATTCATGCTAATATAATATCATATAGTCCAGGTTGTCAGCTCATGAAAATGCAAGAGCAAATGAAACCGATGCAGAAATAAGAAGGATCGCAGCACCACTGGGTATGCGTGTCGTCAAGGAGGCAGCGCCTGTGGCAGTGACGGAAGCGTCACTAACTCCGAGCGTCGTGGTGGGTAATGTTGCATCAACGCCATTCATCGCGAGGGCTGTTCCTGACAGGGTTGCGAATCCGACGGAAGGGGGATTGTATCGGAATACGGAATACACGTTTTTCTTGACCACACATAATTAACGTCAGCTGTGGAGGCCGCGCAGAACGCAAGCACTCACTAAGAACGTATCACCAACAATCCACGGTGGCGAGCTGGACGAAGTAGGGACAGCATAGAATGCACCATAGCAGCGATTAGAAGAATTGCCGACGGACTGAAACTGAAAGTCTGGAGGACTGATTGTCCAACTGGGTCCACCGAACGATATCTCCACATTGACCACATGAGAGCATGCTGTAACGACCATCATTCGCTGTCCACCGCAGAAAGGTACAGGAACTCACGATAGCTATAAAATCCTTCCCAGTTTCCGGTCCCAGGAGACGAATCGGGAATCTGGGCGTAAATTGCTGCAATACTCGAGGCGGGACCAGCCACAAGTGTAGTGCCTGTATCAATCGAAGCGTAGGACGCGGAACCGTTGGGTAAGGATATGGAATGTCCTTGCACAGTCAATGCTGCCGAACAAGAGTTTATATCATGAAGCAGCTGGATTCCATGCAATTGAGCTCACACGTAATCTGTTGGATCCAGTATGAGGGTTGAGAAGTTGGAATGTTTCGGTAGTCAATGTTGCCCGTGTACAGACTTTCATTGACGTAACCTGTGCGTGGAACCATGAGCCAAGTATCTCTCGACGACGGATGAACCCGAATTTCCCTACCCATAGTCAACGACCCTCCAGGTTGCAAGTCACCCACGTGTGAATAATTTATGTACCTGGAATGCGAATGTGTCAATTCGAGTACGTGACAGGTACCACCCTTCGACATACCTAGTAAGCTGGAAAGCCATCAAAGGCGAATCCCAGCAACCCCCACTTGCAAGCGCTTGCCAGAACGGCATTGCACCCGACGAAGAAAGTGGCCGCCATGCGAGACCAATTAAGCCCGTCACCGGGCCCTCCAATAAACCATGTGACGTCGAGGTTACCGAACCTGTAAAGAAGCGGCGTCGAATGACGTCACAGCTTCTACAAAGAAAACAAGCGTACCAAATTCCTGGGTCGACACGGTAAATCCAGCCATCTGCACAACGTCTTGGACGAGCGTGCCCACTGCTGCGCCGCTGACATAACTGATATTGAAAGCGTGGTTGAGGCTCTTGAACGTAGAAGACTTTGTAGGGTCGAAGTTTCCTGATCCTGCACACATTGAATCGCAACCTGACGACGCGACCCAGAGATCCCTAAAACGGGCCTACTAAGCAACGAAGTACGTCTAACGCATTGCAAGACCAGACTTACGAGGAACCTGTATCCAGAATGACGTCAAAGGAATACGGTGGGGTCCCGATGGCCAGTGTGCCGTAGAAACTATGGGAGCGGGGTGAGATCAACCTCCATTTCTCCAAATGCTACACACCTAGCGTCATAGCCTTGGTTCACCACCCTGAGTGGCAACGTCAGCACGGTACATAGCCACCGGGTGATCATGATAGGTCAGGAAACTTACAGGTTTTCTCCCGTAGCCCTCTTCTCGTGGCCCTGCAACCCGTACTTGGCAATCACCGCGTTTCGCTGGCCCTTTGCCCATTGGGCCCATTGTGTTTCACTGCGCACCGATTGGGACCAACGTTTCAGCTCGATCGATTGACCAACAGCAGGCAAGATAGGGTGAGGTATACCAAGTACCTCGAACGCAAGAGAGAGCAGAACAAGCAATCCAAAATGTGCAGCAGACGCGAGCATGACCAGAAAACCAAACCTACTGCGCAAGAGGGAAAAAACACGCCGGGCCGATTATAAAACAACTGAATAGATCATGCAGTGGAAGGGAAAAGGTGGGAAATGATGGAGACTCACATTGTGTGCAAAGTATATATTTATGACAAGTTCAAAAGCGAGACATAAAGATCCCAGGGAAGCATGGCAACGTTAAAGGGCTCTGCGCTGCTGTGATCCGGGGTAAGCTGTGCTCATCCGACTCCTTCGCATATTGAATGGGACACGAGGGCAGACAGTGGCGTACCGACGACTCAGACTCAGTGAAGTTCACGGTTGAGAGGAGAACAAAATGCGGTACTCATGCCAAGAAGGCTTGAGGTTATTTTAGCGGAGATTCTCACCAAGTAAAGCTGTCGTTGCGTTGCTGGCAGACACAGACACAGTCTGGCGGATATCATGCGAACAACAATTTGCCGACCAAACACGGCCAAACTTGGGATGCCAAGACTAGGTACCAGGTACGGTTGCACTGCATAGTGTAAAAAATCCAGCAAAGATTTTCTACTTCTTCAACACCACAAGTTATGATTCTCGGTACGTTACTACAGATTTAGAACAAGGTAACACACCTAATTATAATTTTGGCTGGTTTATATTTATTCGTGTTGGGAGTACGGAAGTCTTCCGGTTTCTGACTCCCTTTTTATGCGTCGCTAGTGCGAAATCCGGTGACGTCGGGCAGTAGAGACGTCTACGAGATTTAAAAGTTTTGCATTACCGGTGCACTGATGCGTTTACTTATGGTATCCAAATGAAAGTCCTAGCCTGCCTGCCCGCCCAAGTATACTCCTTACGACGGCTCACAAAACCAACCGCGTCTCAACAACCATCGAAAAATCAAACATTGTGTACTCCGCCACCACCCGCCGAACCGTGTTGACCCTGATTCGATGCCCATCCTTAGCCCGAATCAAGTACACCGGGAACCCATCTTTGAAGAACCGCATCACTTCCCTTCGTTTCATAAGAATCTCTTTTCGAAGCTTTGCTTCGGGAGAGTCCTGCTCGTCGTCTGCAGATTTCGGATGGGTAATAGTCAGCGTTTTGTTCGGACAACCTCAACAAAAGCCACGTACGATCGAGCAACGTTCCTGCTCCGTTCTCCTTATTGCTCGGCTCCATTTCGTCATCTGTCAATTCGCTCCACAAGTCGTTCAGAGTGTCTTGAAGAACATACTGCAACAACTCGAGAAGGATATTGAACACGTTGTGGGCGGTCCGATTCCAGACGCGGCACAAGTAGTAATGCCTCGGGTTATCCATTAAACCAGAATCAGGTGACGCAAGGGTGACCGTGATGGGATGCAGGCCATCGACCTTCAGTCTGTAATGGTGATACGCGTCGTTCCGCGCGGTGTTTCCCAGATAGTCGCAGCCTTTCACCCGGTGCTCCAGCAGAGGGACGTTCAGCTCTCCGTTGACGAGCGTATAGCCGGGCGGCAGTGATTTCATCACGTTCATGATCCAATCTATCACTTCACCGACCACAGCCTTGACACCGCTCCACATCGTTCCGCATATCGCACGAATGAGGTTCAAGATTATCCGGAAAGGTGAGGCAGTCGAGTCGACGTCGACAAAATTTGTGACAGGTAGATTAGGTTCTGTGAAACACGACGGACTATATGCAAGGAAGGAGTTGACGGGTGAATTGCGTCCGCGCCAGTCGAAGAGCGACACATCACCAGTCCGTTTCAAGATCTCTTCTTGCAACCGCAAGAATGCGCGATACCCTTCCCCGTGGAAAAAAGGCAAGGTTACGTCGAAGATACCGAGGAGACAGTATGCCATGTCTTCGTCCTTGGTCGTCCTTCTCCTCGCTGCCCAGCGCAGCCTTGACCTGACGTCCCTTGTCCCGGGCTCAAACTTGACTAGATCCTGCTCCGGAATATCAGTGGTCCTATGCAATGCCTTGCACCAGATAACGCTGGTCCGATGATCCACCAGTCGTGCCCTGAACTTGAACGAAGAGATGCAAATTCTTGACTCTACTTGTTCAGTGTCACGATCGTCGGCCTCTTCTAGTACAGTCCACCGTTTGCTGTAAAACCGAAGGCGCTTTGGAGCGAGAGCTTCCTGCAACGTCCAACCCCTCGTAACCCATTCTGGTATCTTGGTATATCTGCGGCGAGCTTGCCAATCAGAAACACTAGGGAAATTGGCTTCGAGGTGGTGCTCCAGTATCCCGAACTCGACCTGGGTATCCGGCCGCATGGATTGGAGTCGGAGATGATTGTTTTGATGGCGCTTGTGCAGAGTCACGATGTTGTCGGGCGTTTCCCTTGAAGGGTAGGACGAGCTAAAAGGCTTCTGGATCTGTTCGTCGTACAACCATTCATGGTCGCCCGCAATGGCTGGCAAACGGCCTCCATCTTCGACATCGTCGACATCGTCGAGATAAACGACGGTCAGATCACTGTTGCGATACCATAGGAACATGGAGTTAATGGATTCCGGTCTCTCGCCGAAGACCTCCTCGTCGATACAACATGTATCGGCCCACGCCCAGCGATAGCCGCACTTAGCCGCCGTGCAGCAAAACTCCTGGAGTTTCTTTACGCCGACTAAGAAGTCTTTCGCCTCTTTCTCCGTAAGATGGTGAGGTGGGTGAACGATGGAGTAGATGCCGCCAGCATAGGTGGGGTTCCTGACATCTTTGATCGTGATCTCCCGAGCTCGCCACCTATGGGAGAACATGGCGAATGCCAAGTACTCTCTGATGAAGGCGTGGAGTTCCTGGAAACTCAGACCCAAAGCGTCGGGCGGGCACTCTGGGTCGGGGACGTATGAAGCCTCCGAGATGGCTTCCCAGAGCTTTTCTTCATACTCGCTTCTCTCCTTGAGAAGTGCGATAACTTGATATCGTTCGAGGAGGAGCCCGGTGTACGTGTCGATGAGCCTGATTGGCATCTTCTTCTCATATTCATGGATGACGAACTCATCGACGTGCGTTTTGAATTCGGCTGTGAAATCACGCTCGTCTTCCTGTTGGGGATATACGGCTGTCAGTGGACTGCTTGATTGTGAACGATATATACGCGAGATCACTCACTTCCATCACTAATGGAGGTCTGGGAGCGTGGTATCCTCGCACTGGTTGACGTTCAGGTGTTGTCGTGAGCAGCGTCTGAAAATAAAATACTGTCAAACGGTGAGGACGACACAAGCCAAATTGGACTGACTTCAGGTTTTATGGCGCAAAAGAGCTCGCCGCATGGGTAGAAGTCCTATACCACACACCTGTTGGGGGAAAATCCTCGCATACAACGCGAATTTATCCTGCCAGCCTTAGGGTTGATAGGATTCGGCTTCATGGACATACCCGGATCTCCACTTGAACGGCGAGCGGCGATGCCGCCGCGAGGCAGGGTCCTACTACTTATGCGATCTATCTGCAGGTGGTTTGCCTCGTGCTGGCGAACACGGCGAACGTCACTGATCCCCTAAATTTTTCAAGGAGGTCTGACAACCCTGGCCCGGCAAGAACTTGAAGAAGGTGAAGGTGGCTGGTACGGCACACGATATGAATAGTGATTCGCTTACTAGCCATACGATCACGATGTCGATGAGGAGTGAATGACACACCATACAGTGGAGCGCAGGGCCAAGAATCCTGTTAGCGGGTGATTATGGCACATTTAACTCACCTCGCGACTGCCGTTAGCATCAGCACGATACAAGTGCCAAGGTTTTTTCGGCCTCGTTGCCCGGCGTTGGGCCCTGCCGGTGACTTTATCACCCTCATGTTCTGGAGGTGGGTCGAGGGTGTGGGTGTGGGTGTGGTACTGTGTGCCAACCGTTATTTTTACGTTGCCAGCGTAGTCGTACGCAGAAGTGGCAGTGGGAACCCGTTCTATGATAGTGCCCAAGAACTCCGGGGCTGTGTGGCGCTGATCAAACTTGCACAGTGGCGGCAATTGCAATGTAGTATCGTGGCAGAATAGGAACGATGACCTGCACGCTGCTCGGGTCTCGACTCGCTTGAAATTCCTTGAAGATTCGGATTCATTCCGGGGGATTGTGCCACACGGTTCAACGTTCAACACGGAACTCTGTTTGCAGAGAGCACGTTGTGCCGTCGTGTCTCGAACTGCGTGCCACGGGTCAGTATACTAAAGTCACCAGTTGGGCTCGTGCGACATCCTTCTCCGACTTCAAGCTTGAACCTCAGCCTGCCCAGTGTCACTACCATTGACCCTTTTTTGTCGAAAGCTAAACAATTAACTTCCGATTAGCATACCGCCGCCGTCGGCAGTGGCTCATCGTACAATGTTCCTCCCAAAATTCGTCCACGATGCGCTCCTTCCTCTGACATGGGTAAGCCAACCTCCAAACTGAGTCATCTCGACCTCAGAGCTTCCGTTTGCCAGATCCCGACACGGGGTAACAACATTCCACCGGGCGCTGTCCCGGCACACGAAGGGCCCGACGGCCAGCAATACATCGCCCGGGGGTTACTAGGGGTAAATTCGTTTGTCGATATGACGATCCCCCATACTCATCTGTCGAGTTCACTTTCCCTACAGGGCGAAATGCGTGAGCCTGCATTCGCTTTACAATGCAATGTGGTAATCGATTACGACACACGTACACAGAAATTGGCACGACAAGCCACTCGTCCACCGAGGGTGCACGGTTACAACCCAGGCATGGCAGCAAAAGTCACTCCGTACGCACATTATCCCACCGGACTCGTGTGGTGACGGAGAATGTAACTGATCGATTCAAAGGTCTTCGAGTACGAAGTACTCACGTGCGGCTCAAGCTTGCGATTCCAGCTAGACCCTCACATCCAGGCCACAGAAGCATCAAGGACGACCCCACAGTTTTGTGCGCAAAGAGACAGCGCGTCGACGACAAGGATCCAAACCCAAACACGATCCCAAGGCGTTTCCGCTTCCCGTCCTCCACCAAGGAAGACCCCCGGGAACTCTACCCCGTTAGCATGGATCACTCCCTCGCATGGAAAACCTGCGTGAGCTTCGTCTTTCGATCCCCTTCTGTCCACAACAACACCAACCTTACTCTATGCCACTTGTTTTCAATAGACCCATATCCTACGAAACGGATGGATCAGGATACCATCAGGACCCACCGCCGTACACGAGCCCCAGAGGCGGCTGGATCGAGGTGCCTAAACAACCACATATCGTCGACCTCAACCCACGGGAAACGGTCCAACTCCGGCACTTCGCGTAAGTTTTAGTTGTGGTCAGATTTAGATGAACGTTCAATTCCGGGTTCCAGTCGGTCCAAGTGCTTCGCCCTCATTGATGACACTTGTTCGGTTAGTAGCGGCGTGCTGGGGACATTCGCAAAGGATAACAGATATTATTTTTTAGATGCAACAATCGTGGTCACAAACACGGGCGGCACTCGCAGGGGTCGTTGACGTCCTCTCTTCAAATAAGGAATGGGAAGGTTTGAAAGTCAGGTTTTTGAAACACAGGGTGACTCGTCCGTGTATCAAGGTACGTAAGAGCTGGGTCGTATTTCCTGGCTTGCTGAGTTGTGACATCGATATCAGACGCGGGATGAATTCGAGTCCGTCTTCAATGCCGTCGGCACGTGGCAAGGTGAACTCCGAGATCGGCCTATTCCGTTGTCGCTAGTATTGACATTGACAATGATATCATTGCTATTCCAGGTGAAAAGCTGATGGCCGAAAGGGTGGCCAAGCTGTTCGAAGAATGCTTGACGCTGATCTGTGAAACAACCCCCCCGACGCCGGTCGTCCTGTTGATCATCACGGACGGTATCGCTGGCGAGTAATCTGATCCTTAGGACCGGGATGAAAAGCAGACCTGACGATGGGGCCAACCAGCTGACCACGAAAAGCTCTCTGAGGCCATGATATGCTTTTGTCAAAGGCTCAACGAGAAATGCATCCCGAGGCAGATGTTCCGCATTCACATCCTACAGATGGGCGACGATAGGAAAGCTGTCAAGCCACTGCAGGATTTGCGCGATCGAGTAACACAGCGAGACCGTGAGAGGGCAAGTCGTTACTGTGATTTTTTGATAGGTGTTCACATTTTTGTTTAGCGTATACTGAACGTCGTCAATTTCCATCGAGCAAGAGGGCTCCTCAACGCACAAAACATTTTCAAGCTCCTCCTTGCCTCGACGTACGTCCCGGTCGACGAAGACCCTGATGTTAGCGAAAGGTTGCCCCCAGAAGTAGTGGAAGCACAATACCAGTCGCTGGAGAGGATCAGAGCCATGGGAGAAATGTGAACCTGGAGATGATTGGCACATACCAACGAGGCACAGTTTACTATTCGGACGTACCCTCCATGAACTACGACAATGTTCCGTTGACGATAGATATTTATCCACGCTTCCGACGTGTTGCGTCGCTGATGCAATACACCTTTCCCGTGCATGCTTAGGGAGAGTGACGATGAGACAAGGTGGGCGAAATGGATTAAATCTGAGGTCTCCAGCCATGATTTTCACTATTCGCGCTCTGTTGCACCTGCATCATTCTGACTGAAAACTTTGTTCCTTCGGCCCTGTCGCGATCATCCACCTGCCGTGCATCGTCAAGGTCGTGTTAGGTGACTTCATATTTGAGCCGCCATGTACAATCAGAGAAAGATTGGACAGGGAATTTCCGATTTCACACGCAGCAGAAGTGTAGTGTATCGAGTTCTTCACCAAATTAGATCCAGGCGACCTCCGGTCTGTGAATGTGATAGGTATCGTTTGGCGCCGATATTTGCAGCGTTGGCCCGGTGCTTAAACAAAAAAAAAAGCTCACCTCCCCCTTCACTACGCCATCATCGTGTTCCAGGGGAGGGTCAATGGTCTGGAAGTTGCGCCTGGAAGCACGGTAGGTAGAGTCGAAGAACTACGAGGCCTTCCGAGGCGGAGTTTTAAATGCTTAACCCCGCAATTTTGCAAGTGCTTACAATATTAATGGCATGTCGTAAGGGTGATATGTTTTCAAACATGCAGAGATTGGTACGATAAGTCGCTCGTTTAGTGTCCACCAAAGGCGCACCATTCGAAGACTGGGATGGCTTGGATTGCTCATCTCGCACGATGCGCGCATCATATGTGACACGGCGTTCACTGATCGGATATTACATACATATTTGATTCGGGTTCTAGAAATTGGTGTCTTGATCGATGACTCAGTACCCATCTTCCGTTGATAGCGGCGATACTATTGCTTTATTTAATGCAATACGCTTGACATGCTTAGTAGAACGCAATGACAAGACAAGGACGAGCGGATCGAATCAGATTCGTGTATGATGCAAAATGACTCGGCAGCGCTCGGAGGATGCCCTGCTACTTGCTCTTAGGTACTGTACTGCACAGTCATTAAAACGTTGTCGGCTCGACTTACAGATTCGGAGTAAGCTACAATTTATACTCGGTACGAAAGTATGGAGCCATAAATGCGCTTTGGCATGGCCCAAAAGCTGAGTGGCGATTTGTGAATGAAATTTCTCGTACCTCATTGTACAAAAGTTTTCGCCTGTGTATGTTCCTCTGGCAATTTATCTGGAAAGCAACCTTCTAACGTAACGCGGCCGAGTGTGATTCTGTTTGTTTTGCAGGCTGATTGGTTCGGATGAGCTCCACACAGGGTCCTTGAACTATGAGCGCTTACAAAAACCTGATTTGAAGGCGCTGGTTCAAGTTGTAACCTTTCATGTGTCAGCTTCCCAGAACTTCGGGCCAGAACAGTGGTGTGATTTTCATCTTAGAAAGGTTACCTCGGAGTGCGGACGGTCCGACCGTTCGACCCCAGCCCATGCCGGGAGTGTACGTACGTGATGCGGTGCTCCCGGCCCGCTAAAGTCGTCTTCAAGCCACCGCATGTCCCTTCGTTCTCAACGACCTCTACGACCCTGGCATCAGCCAACTTGTCCCATAGACCAATCACTTGCACCTTCACGACTTGATACCATGGCTCATTTAGCACCGACTGGAAAGTGGGATGCAAGGTAGGCCGATTTTATGGTCTTGTGTTCCCTTACAGGCGCTTAGTGATGTCTCGTGTTTATCTAAGATACCTAAGCCCCGTCCCGCACGACGCTTCCTACTACTCCAAATGCATGCTCGGTGGTGTCCTGGCGTGTGGCACTACGCACGCTGGCATGACCCCGCTCGATGTGGCCAAGTGTAACATGCAGGTACGCTCAAGGTCCCAGAGCGGTACATGTCTCGACAGAACTCCCCACAGGTGAACCCAGCCAAATACAGGGGCCTCACCTCCGGCCTTGCCACCCTCGTCCGCGAAGAGGGCCAAGTTGGCATCTGGAAAGGCTTCGGCCCCACCTTCGTCGGATACTCCTTCCAGGGTATGTTCAAGTACGGTCTCTACGAAGTGTTCAAGGACTTCTATATGAATCTCGCCGGTGAGGAGCTCGCGAATCAGTACAAGCCCGGGATCTGGCTTGTCGGTTCCGCCTCGGCCGAGGTCTTTGCCGACATCGCGCTCTGTCCATTTGAGATGACCAAGGTCAAGATCCAGACGAGTCCCAATGGCACGTTCCCGACTGCGTTTGGCGCCGCTCTGCGCGAGATGCGCAAGAACAAGATTGAGACGCGGTATCCGTTTGGTTCGCTCGTGCCACTTTGGTCACGTCAGGTGAGGAGTTTTGAAGGACTGACTTGTCGATGTCGTTCTCACGTCCGACTGCGTTCGTTCGTTTAGATCCCTTACACGATGGCCAAGTTCTCCATCTTTGAGGAGGTCGTGGAGTTGTTCTACTCGCACTACTTCACGGCGCCCAAGGAGAGTTACTCCAAGACGACTCAGCTTGGTATCACCTTCGCCTCCGGCTACATTGCTGGTGTCGTTTGTGCTATCGTATCACATCCTGCTGATACGATCGTGTCGCTTATGGGCAAACCTACTAACAAGGGCAAGAGCATCAGTCAGATCGCATCGGAGACGGGCATAGTTACCCTTGCCACCAAGGGTCTCGGTACTCGTGTCATTATGATTGGTACCCTCACTGGTGAGTGTCATACGTGAACGCTTGATGGGCGAAGTCGATCTCACGCCGGCGATTAGGCTTCCAATGGTGGATCTATGACTCCTTCAAGACATCGATGGGTCTTGGTACAACCGGTGGAAAGTAAATGACTTGACCCACTGGACCACACGTACAGGTACCCGTGTTTTCCTTCCCGTTAGTATAATTCGTTTGCTCTCTGCATGACTACCTATACGATAGATTACGTGTTGTCTCATATAGACGAGACGTGCTCTGCGTCATGATCCATGATGGATGTCGATTACCTTTGGTTTGTTGACTCGATAACTGTGGAATACTTTGATCACAGCGAATTTTTTTAATCCTGTTTTCTATTCTTCGATTAATAAGTAAGAGTTCTATGTTTACCTTTAATATCTCTGTAGATACACACTAAGTATCTCCGCTGGACAACAGAACAAGAAGAAAAATGAAATGAAATAAGTCGGTCCTACTTACAACATTGTGCACCAACCCCTGTGTCAGATCCGGCGCTTATGAATTTTATTGCAGATAGAAAACAGCCCCAGGGAGGTGCCATCCATTCGAAATTCGAATAAACCAAAACGAAGATTTACAATGCCCGTAAACGGTATAGAATACACACCCTACGTATATCACATACACTGCTAGTCTGATCCAATGAAACGCATATTCGAGGAGACGTCTCGTACGGTAATTCGTGATCACAACATATATCCGTCGACTTTTTCAGGACCAATATCCCCGCCTAACGTTTTCTTCGGCAGAAGCGACATCCATTTGTTCTCCTTGATCTCTGCACCCTTGCTCCCGAAATACCTCCCGCTCTCAAAACTCCAGTCGTAGTTCCCTCGAACCCACTGACCCATCCCATTGCAATACTCCTTCACTTGCGAATTCAACGGTTCTTCCCATTGCGGAAGTGATCCCAAAGCAGCGAGGAACTTATTCTCGAGCCCAAGAAGATGGTCCTCGACCCACAGAATAGCCCCGTTCATATCCGTACAATGTTCGTTCATTACACACGTTATGATGTTGTGGAGCCCACCTCCACGCATCTGTTCGACGTTGTAGGAAACCATGTCCTAGAGGGCGAATAATATCAGTATAAATATGCTCTATAGTATAACCTCACCAGTATTACTGACGTTAAAGATACCGATGATGTCCATAGCCGCTAGTGTCATCTCCTGTAGGGCAGGGTGCGACATAACATCGTCGGGGATGTCGAATCCCAATATGTTGACAATGAAAACTGGCTTCGTTGCAGCAGTTCGACGTCGTTCATTGATATAATTTTTGACGTCGAGGACGCGACGTTGCTCTCTGTCAATGGACTCCTGGACGACACCCTCCAAATATTCATCGATGGATTCGAATAATTTCTTTGACGAGGTTTTTGTGGCGTCCTGTATGTTGTTCTTCCAGAATCTATTGTCAGGAAGTAACACGTCCGAAACGTTCAGGGGAGAAGGAATATAGGGCACTTACTGACGTGCCATTTCTCCGCCGATCCACTCTCCGTTTGGACGTGGTGTGTGAGGATTCAGGAAAGCGTCAAGTATGATGTCTCTTTGCTTTCGAACCTCGAAGGGAGTTGACTTTTCAGCATATTCGTCGGCCACATAGAGGAAATTCACGAGATCGGCAGCTGTTCTGGCACGCTCTAGATTAAAAATGAATAAGAAAATCATCCGGTCAGTACAAGCATTAACTTGCCTTTACTCGCGGTCGGGTGAGCCAGACAGGCTAGGAGAACTATCAAACCAGATGAGTCGTATAGACAGGATGCGCGGGGAGGTACCTGCCGAATTTTCCTTCATTCGCGACCTTCTGTGCTTTGAGGCCATACGGTTGCAAGGAAGCAGTGGAGCCATTCTCAAGCGCCGCGTAATGAGGATTGATCCTCCGAGACCACGGCCATCTTGCGAGCACATTTGGAATAAAAACCTTGGGCAGTTTACTACACCTATTCCTATTGACATTATTCTCCGGTGGGGCGTTCGACTCTTTAACGAAGCTCTTGCGCCCCCCAAAGGTTGGGATGGATGCAGCACTGAAGGCGAGATTGAAGAGCAAGCTTACGAGTGCGCTGAGAGAAAGGACGAGGAAAGTATCCATGCTGGTATGTCCAGAATCCGCTTGGATGCTGAGCTTTTTATCTGCTGCGAGCTCTGTTATTCATAATCAATGGATGGCAGTGAGGACCATTAGCACGCGCCTCTCGGCACGACGACCCGGGTACCAACCGTTGAGTGATGTATGTGGACAATGCGCACCATCGGCTCTTCCGAATATTCCTGTCCGTTCGGTGCCACCGGTCTATACTTTTTTTGAGAAACATTGAATCGTGCCTGTCAATAGGGAAGCCCCATCATGCGCCCATTCCTCCATTGAAAAAAAAGTTGCAGCATCAGTGTCAAGGATTCGTTTCAGAATTACATTTGACTGCATTTGCCGCATGTTAACGTGTTCAAACACGACCTGGCATAAGGGAACGTTCAAGTTGCCAACATGTGATGATGTGAGGACAATGTGACACTTTGCACTTTGCCAAACTTCGATCAGTCTCACAGTGCGCTTCTATTTATTGTCACCGTCCTTGTACACAGTAATGGTGCACACGTCCGCGGGAAATCATCTGAGAAGAAGCGTAGTACCAATCGATTTGTTTAGAGCATCGCGGAGACACCGAGTTGGCAGAAGGGCAATGGCTTCAGCTTAGTCCGTAGCCGTAGGAACATTGGAGCGTAGGCGCCGTAAAGCATTTGCGTGTGCCGACCTCTTCTGCTTTGGTATAGCTACGGTGGAGAACGTGGAACGCTTGTACGAGCAGGCCGCCGGCCCGCCGCCATGAGTGATATAACAGCGCATATAGGTGGGCTGATTCCAGGCTGGACCAAGCTTATCCGAAGCAGCGGAAACAAGATAATCAAAGCCTCACCACATTGAAGTTTCGGTGAACCAACAGGATCCGGCGGCCATGCCAGTGCACGTCTTCTTCCTATTTGTACTATTAGATGATAATCACAAATATAAAGCACTGGAGCTTGGATAGACGAACTGGGTTAATTCAAAGTTCCAGACGCGTGCTGGTTTATGTTTGCACAGGCGCGGTGACCTGGATAAAGTTATGGCCGTTGGCTCCGAGAAACCCGGAACGTCGCGAAAGCGCTATTATAATAAAGTTTGGGGTTACGTGAACGACGACTGATCTGCGAGTGTTACATAATCCTGATGTACGAGGGGCGGTGACGCGGTGACACCGGTGATGCATGATGCATGATGCATGATGTATGATGTTTCAAACCTTGAATGGATGGTGGAATTCTGGAATCTCACGCACACAACTGGAAGACTGCCAGAGATATAATATAACCTGATTCACGGTATAATGATTGTGGACCGATATCAATTACTGGCAATTGTTCAACTTGAGCTGACGTACTAGTAACTAGTAGAAGTGCCACGGAGGACATAGATTCGGAGTCGACCCTTACAAACTATCGATACCCCTGAATCGAGCTGAATGATTTTAGAGCCGACTCTCCTTTTTGCTCTGCCTACTTCTCCTGGAGGGCACACACTACGAATCCCTCCAGTTATATGAAGGAGCTATCCTCCGTTGTTCGTTGTACATCAACTTGAAGTTGCACCGTTGCGTGCGTTTCTAGTACCTGCAGCTGTATAGCACGGGCTACACAGGCACCGCCTTGGGATTTTGCTCATCTGCTCTCGTATTTATTGTTGTGCATACTGAGTCCACCCATTATATGATTTAGGATACATACATTATCGGCGAGGACTCAAGCAAGGTCCGCAAACCCGACTTTCAAAGTACCGTAATCGAATACGGTATATACATTCTGGAGGAACGGGACGCCTACATTCCAAAACGCTTGTCACGTAATCAGTGGTCAGTACATCGAGTATAGCAAAAAGGTTCTAGAAACAATAAACTCAAAAATCTCACAGGTATATGAGTTCCCAGCGATAATGCTGCCGAAGCAATAGGGAGAACCATCTTCGATTGGTCCAAGATTGAAAACGTCGGGAGGGATTTTGAACGACTTGCCGCCAAAGGTAAATTCCAGTGTTGGGAAAGAGTTGCATGGTACTACACGCTGTCAATAAAGCGGAGCAACAAAATCGATCGAAACTCACAGTAATAGTAATCATAGCCCTCATGCAGCTCATCTGCAGGCTTACCGTCAATGTGACTGTACAGGGTAGCAACCCGGTTCGAATCTCCAATTATGAAGTTGGAACCAGTATCGACCAAGATGGGCACATCCTGCAGTATTTTCGTATTACCAACTCGAATATCGTCCATGGACACCTTCCAGAATCCCTGAATGCCATGTAAACAAATATCCACGTCTACCCGCTATTTTAACCCACCGAAAAAGTATCTATTAAATTGGTGTAGGCGATGACACCATTATACAGCTGAGAGTTCGATCCACCGATATACAGTTCACCTCCAGAAGAGGAGAGCTTTAATGAGAATGTCGGATTGAACACCTTCTCTTGACCGACGAGTGTTCCGAATAGATTCGAGGTGGACGCGAAGCCCAGTCCCAACATACCGTCTGCAATAAATGGATTCTGGAAAGCGGAAGAGATTGCTGTTACAGTACCAAAAAACTGAGGGTCTGCCTACTTGGCCGTCAGAAGCGATCATGCCGCTCACGAATGATACAAAACAAAAATACCATGTAGCCAGCAATCGTCACATTGTCCGAGTATACATTGCCAGTGGCAATGGTCCCATCCGCATATTGGACTTGAAAACTATCGCTGATGTGTTCAGCAGTTCTGGAGGTACTTGGATCCCATAGGTTGTGCCTTTCACAGTTGGAACATCCAGTCTGAAACACGAACAGAACACTGTGTCGACTTGAACAAAATAAAATCGTGTGAACTGATTATAAAGTGCCTACCTGGAACCGGTGTCGATTTCGACTGTGACATAGATTATGATATGCATATATCATCGGTGAGGTGCAAGTAAACGGTACCTGCGAAGGTCTCTGGAGGAGTGCCAATCGAAATCTCGACCACCCAGGACTCCATTCTATAATTTGCCAAGGGAACACCGGTGCCACGCTTTCGGGACCCACGCCCTCTCATAATGAAAGGATGCATTCTTCTAGTGTCCTCGTAATTGTCGAAACTACGAAGGATCTTGCTAACAAAAAACAGTAAGAATACTGAGAAAACGCGATGTATTGGTCCACACCACGTACCCCCTGGCTGATGGAAGATGAGATGTGACTGCAGCGAGATCAACACCTTTGTTAGTGTCCAGAAGGAAGGAATGTCTGATGAGCGGCATTGCCATGCCACTGCTCATCCCCCTTGGTACAGGGTTCGCAACGGCTAAGACAGCCAGCTTGAGCGCGAAGATGGCCATCGCAATGATGGACATTCTGGATGTGAGAGAATCGACACAAACCTGCACGACTGCCAGTGGCGTTGGCCAGTCCACCTTTAATGACCAATCGAGAGCAACAATATGGAAATAGGAACAAGTCGAATGATTGACGCACAGATCATATTGTTCAAGTTTGAATGATGGTAGCAATATTATCGGAGACAAGAGTGTGACTCGAAAAGCCCTTTTCGACGTTGTCGGTTACTTCTGACTAAAATTGTATGTATCGCTACACCGGATCCGAGGTGCCAGCGGATTCAGACACCATGTGCTGGTTCGTTCCGCACTGGGGAACTATGTCTCTTCCGAGCAACTCGGCAAGTTTGGATGTCTTGTGCCGTCACGGTGTCTGCAAGCCACTTGCCGCCGCCGTCATTTCCATTTGTCTGACTTTCCTGTCAGCTCCCTACGGAGCTGCAGGCCTGGTTGCTACATGCGCTGGATCATTGATCAATCATGTGATTAACAAAAGAACCTTGAGAAGTGATTGAGCAACCAGCGTAGACAGTCCGTGGTGCATCACTTGGATAGGTATTCAGAACAGATCAGATGATGAGCAGATGAAACTAATTTGAAGTGTGAATGATGGTCAATTGGTGGGACATGGCGAAGAACAAAACCAGGATACTAAAGTATGATATCCGGCCGGTACAGTTGTATATGAAGTTACATTCAAGGAGTTGTCCAAGGGGCATTCTCTTTGTTTCCTTATGCATGTTCGATGTTGTAAAGCTCATCTCCCTGCACTTGCTCGACGTTATAGGAAGCGATGTCCTTGGGAGGGTGGTGGTGTCAGTAACTGTGCACTCTACTTTCTCATAGATGTCACTGATATTACAGCAAGCGATCATGTCAGTGGCCGCCAGTGTCATCTCCTGGATGACAGGGTGTGACATGACCCGATCAGGAATGTGAAATCCCAGCTCGAAGATTGAAAATAAGAGCTTCGCTCCGATGGTACGACGTCGTTCCTCGATAGAGCTTTCGATGTCAAGGATGCGACTTTTTTTCCCTGTCGTACCGTACCAGACCCCAAAAAAACCTCGTCCACATTCTTGATGAACCTTTTCTGTGAAATCTGTGTGGCATTCTGTGTGGTGAGCTCCCAGAATCTGTTGTCAGACAAGCATCATGTCGTAAAATTTCCAGGGAGATAATTCGGTCACTCACTGACCTGTCATTTCTCCGCCAACCCACTCACCCTCTGGACACGACGTATGAGGATTTTCGCAAAGCATCGAGTATCACGTCCTTTTGCTCTCGAACCTCAAAGGGAGTAGAGTTGTCTGCGTATTCGTCGAACAGAAAGATCAGATTCCTGAGATCAAAACCAGCTCTAGCGTGCTCTGAATGGACGAGTAAGCAAATCATATACCTAATCAACGCAGACCCCGGTGACTTTACCTTTGCTCGCGATAGAATAAGTCAAGCAAGCAAGGAGACCTGTCGAACAAAATGAGTGTTTAGATAAGATACAAAGCAAGCACTCACTGTATTTGCAATGATCCAAAGCGTCCTGAGCTTCAGGGCTGAATATTAAATGCTTGGAAACGCCCAAGCAGAGGGCTCTTTCTCGACCGTGGCATAATGTGGCTTCAGTCCACGAGACCATGGCCATCTGGCGAGCAGGTCCGGGACGAAGATTCTAGGAGGCCTTCCAGGTTGATTGACGACCTCCTTTGCGTCTGTCCTCGAACTGTATTAGGTTCGTTGATGGTATAATTTTACCTCTTGATGACCGACACGGAAGCGCCACGCAGAAGTGAAATACGCGAAGTAGGCAGCACCGCCATGCGAGGGGTAAATCGGTCGACCGATTTTGACCAATCAGATTGCAGGGACCGATTTTCGAACTCCAGCGACCAATT